>JALJCO010003207.1:0-48160 GCA_023101725.1 Atherinomorus stipes
TAAATCCAGGTGGTTGTGAGATCCACCTGGAAGTTATGGAGCTTCTCACATAGTAATGCAGGCAGAATAGAATTAAAGGCACTTGAAAAATCAAAGAACACGACCCTCAAAGTGCTGCCTGACTGGTCCAGATGAGAGTGGGCATTCTGAAGCAGGAAGATGATGGCGTCTTCAACTCCAAGCCCATTACAATATGCCAACTGTAATGGGTCCTGAAAGATGTTGACTTGCTTGTTGAGGTGAGCCAGTAAGAGTAAGAAAAACAGCAGTTCCTGTCACCAGGAGGCGGAGCTAAGGCGCATTGTGTTCCATGGTGAGAGGGCCAACTTTGAGGCCCCGCCGATGCCACATACTTTGTCCTATCAAAAAGCTTTTGATAACTTTTGATCACACATGCCTTGGGAACATCCTGACCGATTTTGGTGGCCGTACGATAAACGCCCTAGGACAAGTTCGTTCAAACGCGTGGTGACTTAATGCCAAAATGGTGACTGTAACAATGGGGCGGGGCTATGAAATATTGAAAATATTGACATGTTTATGTGTTCAGGGTCATACTGGCATCTCACTCAAGAGTTTTGGTTCAGATATCTCATTTTATGCGGGAGTTATATGAGATTGATTTTTCATGGCGAGACATCAAACTTTCAGGCCCCGCCCAGTCCACATGCTTTGACTTATCAAAAATCTTTTGATAACTTTTGATGACACATGCCTTGGGAACATTCTGACCGATTTTGGTGGCCCTACCTTTAAAACCCTAGGACAAGTTCGTTCAAATGCGAGGTGAGTAAAACGCCAAAATGGCGACTTTGACCCAAAATGGCCGACTTCCTGTACATTTTAAAAATATGCTCCAAGAGGATTTTTTGTTCGCCCTGGCATGTAGAACATGTGTACCAATTTTTATAAAGATTGATAGGATGCAGTGGCGGGGCAGTCAAAATAGGTGGCGCTGTTTCGCGATTTTGCCTCGAACATGCCCGAACACCCCATAATATGTAAATTTCCACATTCCATTGGGGGGGTAGCCAAAATTTGGTGAGTTTTTGAACATGTTCAGACCCCCAAAAGACCTCCCTTTTTTAGAAGTGGATGAAGCATGGAAAAATTAAAAAATATTCATTAAAAATAGAAAGTTGGTCTAAAAATCATGGAAATATTCCTACATGATCAGAATAGTTTTAGCAATGCTATGAATTTTTTGGGTTCATGTCAACTTAAAAATTTCAGATTTAAAAATTGTTAAACATTTCTTGCATGTAATGAGAAAGTATAAATAATTCTTAAAAATCAATACTTTGATCAAACTTGTTCAAACTCAAGACACTTCACAAGGCCTATTGAGTCTATCATTGTTGCAATTTTGGTGGGAATTGAGTAATCCATTACAGAGATCCACATGTTGAGCTAATTTGCATACTTGTGAAAAAGTAGAGTGTGCGACTTGTCTGTAGAACACAAGTCCCAGTGAGTGAAATGTTCAGGAGGATTCAGTGAATATATCCTCCAAATCTTAGCTCTGTAGGACAAACGCATGATTTTTCATCATTTTCTGAAATTTGGAGGCGTGGCCACATTCTTTTGCTCATAAGTCCCGCCCACTTTTGACAATCATAACCATATTCTAGGATTATGTTCAGGACGTCTATGTGGATATATGTAGTGATTTTGGTGCATATCCGTGCAGCCGTTTTGGCGCTATAAGCTACTTTAAACTACTCTCAATTGTAGCGCCCCCTAGAGTTGGAATTTTTCCAAAATCGTCACACATGTAGAAATTGGAGTTGCCTACTTGGTCATTGAATTTCATGTCATTATCTGTTTTCATTTTCAAGTTATGACCATTTTAGTGGTCATGGCGTTTCATCGAAGTTCGCCGTGCCGCCATGACCGCGCCCTTTTGCGTAGACAGATGAGTTTCGATGGAAGTCATCATCAACATGTTTTCTGCCCTCTGAAGGAGTTTGGAGCTGCTTGTGTCCAAAATGTCAGAGAAATGGATGCCCAAGTAAAATATATGACTTCCTGTCACCAGGGGGCGGGGCTATCATGTAATCAAAATATTAACATTTAGTTTTGTTCAGGGTCATAGTAGCAACTCACCCAAGAGTTTTGGTGCAGATATCTCATTCTATGTGAGAGTTATATCAATTTGATTCAAGCTCTGACATCAAAAATCAAACATCCAAATTTGAGGCCCCGCCCACTCTACGCACTTTGTCGTATCAAAATTCTTTTGATAACTTTGGTTCGTCTACTCCTTCTGAACATCCTGACCGATTTTGGTGGCCGTACAATAAAAGCCCTAGGACAAGTTCGTTCAAATGCGAGGTGTGTAAAATGCCAAAATTTGCAAAAACGTCAACTTTGACCCAAAATGGCCGACTTCCTGTAGGTTATACAAATATGCTCCAAGAGGATTTTCTGTTCGCCATGGCATGTAGAACACGTGCACCAATTTTCATGAAGATTGATGGGATGCAGTGGCGGGGCAGTCAAAATAGGTGGCGCCGTCGCGCAATTTCGCCCGAACATGCCCGAGCACCCTAAAATACGTAATTTTACACATTCCCTTGGGGGGGTACGCAAAATTTGGTGAGCTTTTGAGCATGTTCAGACCCCCTAAAATGCAATTCTTTCGGCAGAAGAAGAAGAATAATAATAATAATAATAATAATAAACGCGAGGATTACAATAGGCTTTCGCACCGCCTTCGGTGCTCGAGCCTAATTAAAGCCGCAAGCGGCATTGAAGGCCCTCGCACCTCTGGCGGCGCTCCGGCCTATGCACCTCGTAGTCAGTGTCACATCATAACTGTGTGCCAAATTTCATTCCCGCAGTTTTTTGTGCTGGCTGGGGCTCACCATTTGAAGCTTTCTGTGGGTGCTATGGAGCTTTATGAACTTTACCTATCCAACACATGTCTCTGTAAATGAGTTCAGGATCTGTGGCGAGTGGTAGAGATCAACATTTTTTATGTGTTACTTTGAGGTCTTTCCTGTTGGCATGGCGTTGGGGCTAATTTCATCATGGTTACTTTTTGGCAAATCCACAAGAGGTTTTGACCTCCAAAGCAGGCTGAATAGTATTAACTGCACTTGTTAAATCAAAGGACATGACCCTCAAAGTGCTGCCTGACTGGTCCAAATGAAAGAGAGCTCTCTGAAGCAGCAAGATGGTGGCGGCTGCAACCCCAAGCCCCAATGTAGTCAGTGTTGCATTTCCAGTCTTGTCTGTTGTCCAGCTGAACTCCAGGTATTTGTAGTTCTCCACCTCCTCACCCAGGATGTAGACAGGACTATGCTGCTTAGTTTTGCTCCTCCTGAAGTCAATATTCATCTCTTTAGTCTTGCTGGTATTTCAGATGAGCTGATTGTTACCATTTCACAAACTGACTTGACTAGTTCCCTGTACTCGGCTTCTTGTCCATCACTGATACACCCCACAACTGCAGAGTCATCAGAGTATTTCTGCAGATGACAGGATAAGAGTTGTACTGGAAGACTGAGGTGTACAGTGTAAAGAGGAATGGTGAGAGTACAGTTCCTTGTGGTGCTCCAGTGCTGCTGACCACCATCTCAGACACACAACCTTTCAGTCTCACAAACTGTGGTCTGTTTGTTAGGTAGTCATAAATCCAGGTGGTTGTGAGATCCACCTGGAAGTTATAGAGCTTCTCACATAGTAATGCAGGCAGAATAGAATTAAAGGCACTTGAAAAATCAAAGAACATGACCCTCAAAGTGCTGCCTGACTGGTCCAGATGACAGTGGGCTCTCTGAAGCAGCAAGATGATGGCGTCTTTTACTCCAAGCCCATTACAATATGCAAACTGTAATGGGTCCTGAAAGGTGTTGTGTTGCTTGTTGAGTTGAGCCAGTAAGAGTAAGAAAAACAGCACTTCCTGTCACCAGGAGGCGGAGCTAAGGTACATTGTGTTCCATGGTGAGAGGGCCAACTTTGAAGCCCCGCCGATGCCACATACTTTTTCCTATCAAAAAGCTTTTGATAACTTTTGATCATACATGCCTTGTAAACATCCTGACCAATTTTGGTGGCCGTACGGTAAACGCCCTAGGACAAGTTCGTTCAAACGCGTCGTAACTTAATGCCAAAATGGTGACTGTAACAATGGGGCGGGGCTATGACATAATGACAATATTGACATGTTTATGTGTTCAAGGTCATATTGACATCTCACTCAAGAGTTTTGGTTCAGATATCTCATTTTATGTGGGAGTTATATGAGATGGATTTTTCATGGCGAGACATCAAACTTTCAGGCCCCGCCCAGTCCACATGATTTGACTTATCAAAAATCTTTTGATAACTTTTGATGACACATGCCTTGGGAACATTCTGACCGATTTTGGTGGCCCTACCATTAAAGCCCTAGGACAAGTTCGTTCAAATGCGAGGTGAGTAAAACGCCAAAATGGCGACTTTGACCCAAAATGGCCGACTTCCTGTACATTTTAAAAATATGCTCCAAGAGGATTTTTTGTTTGCCCTGGCATGTAGAACATGTGTACCTATTTTCATAAAGATTGATGGGATGCAGTGGCGGGGCAGTCAAAATAGGTGGCGCTGTTTCGCGATTTTGCCTCAAACATGCCCGAACACCCCATAATATGTAAATTTCCACATTCCATTGGGGGGGTAGGCAAAATTTGGTAAGTTTTTGAACATGTTCAGACCCCCAAAAGACCTCCTGTTTTTAGAAGTGGATGAAGCATGGAAAAATTAAAAAAATATTCATTAAAAATAGAAAGTTGGTCTAAAAATCATGGAAATATTCATACATGATCAGAATAGTTTTGGCAATGCTATGAATTTTTTTGGTTCATGTCAACTTAAAATTTTCAGATTTAAAAATTGTTAAACATTTCTTGCATGTAATGAGAAAGTATAAATAATTCTTAAAAATCAATACTTTGATCAAACTTGTTCAAACTCAAGACACTTCACAAGGCCTATTGCGTCTATCATTGTTGCAATTTTGGTGGGAATTGAGTGATCCATTACAGAGATCCACATGTTGAGCTAATTTGCATACTTGTGAAAAAGTAGAGTGTGCGACTTGTCTGTAGAACACAAGTCCCAGCGAGTGAAATGTTCAGGAGGATTCAGTGAATATATCCTCCAAATCTTAGCTCTGTAGGACAAACGGCTGATTTTTCATCATTTTCTGAAATTTGGAGGCGTGGCCACATTCTTTTGCTCATAAGTCCCGCCCACTTTTGACAATCATAACCATATTCTAGGATTATGTTCAGGATGTCTATGTGGATATACGTAGTGATTTTGGTGCATATCCGTGCAGCCGTTTTGGCGCTATAAACTACTCTCAATTGTAGCGCCCCCTAGAGTTGGAATTTTTCCAAAATCGTCACACACGTAGATATTGCAATTCCCTACTTGGTCATTGAATTTCATGTCATTATCTGTTTTCGTTTTCAAGTTATGACCATTTTAGTGGTCATGGCGTCACATCGAAGTTCGCCGTGCCGCCATGACCGCGCCCTTTTGCGTAGACAGATGATTTTCAATGGAAGTCATCATCAACATGTTTTCTGCCCTCTGAAGGAGTTTGGAGCTGCTTGTGTCCAAAATGTCAGAGAAATGGATGCTCAAGTAAAACATATGACTTCCTGTTCCCAGGGGGCGGGGCTATGATGTAATCAAAATATTGACATGTAGATCTGTTCAGGGTCATATTGGCATCTCACCCAAGAATTTTGGTTCAGATATCTCATTTCATGTGGGAGTTATATGAGATTGATTTTTCATGGCGAGACATCAAACTTTGAGGCCCCGCCCAGTCCACATGCTTTGACTTATGAAAAATCTTTTGATAACTTTTGATCACACATGCCTTGGGAACATTCTGACCGATTTTGGTGTCTCTACCATCAAAGCCCTAAGACAAGTTCGTTCAAATGCGAGGTGAGTAAAACGCCAAAATGGCGACTTTGACCCAAAATGGCCGACTTCCTGTAGACTTGGCACCATGACGTTAAGAGGCTTTTTTGTTCGCCCTGGCATGTAGAACATGTGTACCGATTTTCATGAAGATTGATGGGATGCAGTGGCGGGGCACTCAAAATAGGTGGCGCCGTCGCGCAATTTCGCCCGAACATGCCCGAGCACCCAAAATTACGTAATTTTTCACATTCCCTTGGGGGGGTACGCAAACTTTGGTGAGTTTTTGAGCATGTTCAGACCCCCAAAAATGCGATTAAAGTGGCGGGAGAAGAAGAAAAATAATAATAATTAAAGCCGCAAGCGGCATTGAAGGCCCTCGCACCTCTGGCGGCGCTCCGGCCTATGCACCGCGTAGTCCATGTCACATCACAACTGTGTGCCGACTTTCATGCCTGCAGTTTGTTGTGCTGGCTGGGAGTCACCAATTGAAGTTTTCTGGGGGTGTTATGGAGCTATAGGGACTTAACCTATCCAGCACATGTCTATTTAAATGAGTTCAGGATCTGTGGCGAGTTTGGTAGAGATCAACCGTTTTTTATGTGTTATCTCGAGGTCTTGTTTTCATGGCTTTGGGGCTAATTTCACCATGGTTTCTTTTGGCAAATCCACCTGATGACACTGTAGTGTCAGCAAAGGGTTTGAAACGTGAAGTATTTTCAAATATCTGGCCTATATGTTGGATGATCATGAGCAAAGAGTCAGAAAATGACTTAAAAAACTTTTTTTTAATCCCAGAAGGGAAATTCAGTATTGTATAAAGCTCACTTTTTTCGTTAATAGAACATGGATTATTTTGTTGCTTTATTACTATTTCAGTAAGTCACTTTTTTCTTCAGTGTGATGCTGCTGGTAGGAATGAATTTCTGTATCTCTATAGTGTGAAGAGGAATGGTGAGAGTACAGTTCCTTGTGTTGCTCCAGTGCTGCTGACCACCATCTCAGACACACAACCTTTCAGTCTCACAAACTGTGGTCTGTTTGTTAGGTAGTCATAATTCCAGGTGGTTGTGGAGGATCCACCTGGAAGTTTTAGAGCTTCTCACATAGTAATGCAGGCTGAATAGTATTAAAGGCACTTGAAAAATCAAAGAACATGACCCTCAAAGTGCTGCCTGACTGGTCCAGATGAGAGTGGGCTCTCTGAAGCAGGAAGATGATGGCGTCTTCAACTCCAAGCCCATTACAATATGCAAACTGTTATGGGTCCTGAAAGGTGTTGACTTGCTTGTTGAGGTGAGCCAGTAAGAGTAAGAAAAACAGCACTTCCTGTCACCAGGAGGCGGAGCTAAGGTACATTGTGTTCCATGGTGAGAGGGCCAACTTTGAAGCCCCGCCGATGCCACATACTTTTTCCTATCAAAAAGCTTTTGATAACTTTTGATCACACATGCGTTGGGAACATCCTGACTAATTTTGGTGGCCGTACGGTAAACGCCCTAGGACAAGTTCGTTCAAACGCGTGGTGACTTAATGCCAAAATGGTGACTGTAACAATGGGGCGGGGCTATGACATAATGAAAATATTGACATGTTTATGTGTTCAGGGTCATATTGACATCTCACTCAAGAGTTTTGGTTCAGATATCTCATTTTATGTGGGAGTTATATGAGATTGATTTTTCATGGCGAGACATCAAACTTTCAGGCCCCGCCCAGTCCACATGCTTTGACTTATCAAAAATCTTTTGATAACTTTTGATGACACATGCCTTGGGAACATTCTGACCGATTTTGGTGGCCCTACCATTAAAACCCTAGGACAAGTTCGTTCAAATGTGAGGTGAGTAAAACGCCAAAATGGCGACTTTGACCCAAAATGGCCGACTTCCTGTACATTTTAAAAATATGCTCCAAGAGGATTTTTTGTTTGCCCTGGCATGTAGAACATGTGTACCTATTTTCATAAAGATTGATGGGATGCAGTGGCGGGGCAGTCAAAATAGGTGGCGCTGTTTCGCGATTTTGCCTCAAACATGCCCGAACACCCCATAATATGTAAATTTCCACATTCCATTGGGGGGGTAGCCAAAATTTGGTGAGTTTTTGAACATGTTCAGACCCCCAAAAGACCTCCTGTTTTTAGAAGTGGATGAAGCATGGAAAAATTAAAAAAATATTCATTAAAAATAGAAAGTTGGTCTAAAAATCATGGAAATATTCCTACATGATCAGAATAGTTTTGGCAATGCTATGAATTTTTTTGGTTCATGTCAATTTAAGAATTTCAGATTTAAAAATTGTTAAACATTTCTTGCATGTAATGAGAAAGTATAAATAATTCTTAAAAATCAATACTTTGATCAAGCTTGTTCAAACTCAAGACACTTCACAAGGCCTATTGAGTCTATCATTGTTGCAATTTTGGTGGGAATTGAGTAATCCATTACAGAGATCCACATGTTGAGCTCATTTGCATACTTGTGAAAAAGTAGAGTGTGCGACTTGTCTGTAGAACACAAGTCCCAGTGAGTGAAATGTTCAGGAGGATTCAGTGAATATATCCTCCAAATCTTAGCTCTGTAGGACAAACGCATGATTTTTCATCATTTTCTGAAATTTGGAGGCGTGGCCACATTCTTTTGCTCATAAGTCCCGCCCACTTTTGACAATCATAACCATATTCTAGGATTATGTTCAGGATGTCTATGTGGATATACGTAGTGATTTTGGTGCATATCCGTGCAGCCGTTTTGGCGCTATAAGCTACTTTAAACTACTCTCAATTGTAGCGCCCCCTAGAGTTGGAATTTTTCCAAAATCGTCACACACGTAGAAATTGGAGTTGCCTACTTGGTCATTGAATTTCATGTCATTATCTGTTTTCATTTTCAAGTTATGACCATTTTAGTGGTCATGGCGTCACATCGAAGTTCGCCGTGCCGCCATGACCGCGCCCTTTTGCGTAGACAGATGAGTTTCGATGGAAGTCATCATCAACATGTTTTCTGCCCTCTGAAGGAGTTTGGAGCTGCTTGTGTCCAAAATGTCAGAGAAATGGATGCCCAAGTAAAACATATGACTTCCTGTCACCAGGGGGCGGGGCTATCATGTAATCAAAATATTAACATTTAGTTTTGTTCAGGGTCATAGTAGCAACTCACCCAAGAGTTTTGGTGCAGATATCTCATTCTATGTGAGAGTTATATCAATTTGATTCAAGCTCTGACATCAAAAATCAAACATCCAAATTTGAGGCCCCGCCCACTCTACGCACTTTGTCGTATCAAAATTCTTTTGATAACTTTGGTTCGTCTACTCCTTCTGAACATCCTGACCGATTTTGGTGGCCGTACAATAAAAGCCCTAGGACAAGTTCGTTCAAATGCAAGGTGTGTAAAATTCCAAAATATGCAAAAACGCCAACTTTGACCCAAAATGGCCGACTTCCTGTACATTTTAAAAATATGCTCCAAGAGGATTTTTTGTTCGCCCTGGCATGTAGAACATGTGCACCGATTTTCATAAAGATTGATGTGATGCAGTGGCGGGGCAGTCAAAATAGGTGGCGCAGTCGCGCAATTTCGCCCGAACATGCCCGAGCACCCAAAATTACGTAATTTTTCACATTCCCTTGGGGGGGTACGCAAACTTTGGTGAGTTTTTGAGCATGTTCAGACCCCCAAAAATGCGCTTAAAGTGGCGGGAGAAAAAGAAAAATAATAATAATTAAAGCCGCAAGCGGCATTGAAGGCCCTCGCACCTCTGGCGGCGCTCCGGCCTATGCACCTCGTAGTCAGTGTCACATCATAACTGTGTGCCAAATTTCATTCCCGCAGTTTTTTGTGCTGGCTGGGGCTCACCATTTGAAGCTTTCTGTGGGTGCTATGGAGCTTTATGAACTTTACCTATCCAACACATGTCTCTGTAAATGAGTTCAGGATCTGTGGCGAGTGGTAGAGATCAACATTTTTTATGTGTTACTTTGAGGTCTTTCCTGTTGGCATGGCGTTGGGGCTAATTTCATCATGGTTACTTTTTGGCAAATCCACAAGAGGTTTTGACCTCCAAAGCAGGCTGAATAGTATTAACTGCACTTGTTAAATCAAAGGACATGACCCTCAAAGTGCTGCCTGACTGGTCCAAATGAAAGAGAGCTCTCTGAAGCAGCAAGATGGTGGCGGCTGCAACCCCAAGCCCCAATGTAGTCAGTGTTGCATTTCCAGTCTTGTCTGTTGTCCAGCTGAACTCCAGGTATTTGTAGTTCTCCACCTCCTCACCCAGGATGTAGACAGGACTATGCTGCTTAGTTTTGCTCCTCCTGAAGTCAATATTCATCTCTTTAGTCTTGCTGGTATTTCAGATGAGCTGATTGTTACCATTTCACAAACTGACTGACTAGTTCCCTGTACTCGGCTTCTTGTCCATCACTGATACACCCCACAACTGCAGAGTCATCAGAGTATTTCTGCAGATGACAGGATAAGAGTTGTACTGGAAGACTGAGGTGTACAGTGTAAAGAGGAATGGTGAGAGTACAGTTCCTTGTGGTGCTCCAGTGCTGCTGACCACCATCTCAGACACACAACCTTTCAGTCTCACAAACTGTGGTCTGTTTGTTAGGTAGTCATAAATCCAGGTGGTTGTGAGATCCACCTGGAAGTTATAGAGCTTCTCACATAGTAATGCAGGCAGAATAGAATTAAAGGCACTTGAAAAATCAAAGAACATGACCCTCAAAGTGCTGCCTGACTGGTCCAGATGACAGTGGGCTCTCTGAAGCAGCAAGATGATGGCGTCTTTTACTCCAAGCCCATTACAATATGCAAACTGTAATGGGTCCTGAAAGGTGTTGTGTTGCTTGTTGAGTTGAGCCAGTAAGAGTAAGAAAAACAGCACTTCCTGTCACCAGGAGGCGGAGCTAAGGTACATTGTGTTCCATGGTGAGAGGGCCAACTTTGAAGCCCCGCCGATGCCACATACTTTTTCCTATCAAAAAGCTTTTGATAACTTTTGATCATACATGCCTTGTAAACATCCTGACCAATTTTGGTGGCCGTACGGTAAACGCCCTAGGACAAGTTCGTTCAAACGCGTCGTAACTTAATGCCAAAATGGTGACTGTAACAATGGGGCGGGGCTATGACATAATGACAATATTGACATGTTTATGTGTTCAAGGTCATATTGACATCTCACTCAAGAGTTTTGGTTCAGATATCTCATTTTATGTGGGAGTTATATGAGATGGATTTTTCATGGCGAGACATCAAACTTTCAGGCCCCGCCCAGTCCACATGATTTGACTTATCAAAAATCTTTTGATAACTTTTGATGACACATGCCTTGGGAACATTCTGACCGATTTTGGTGGCCCTACCATTAAAGCCCTAGGACAAGTTCGTTCAAATGCGAGGTGAGTAAAACGCCAAAATGGCGACTTTGACCCAAAATGGCCGACTTCCTGTACATTTTAAAAATATGCTCCAAGAGGATTTTTTGTTTGCCCTGGCATGTAGAACATGTGTACCTATTTTCATAAAGATTGATGGGATGCAGTGGCGGGGCAGTCAAAATAGGTGGCGCTGTTTCGCGATTTTGCCTCAAACATGCCCGAACACCCCATAATATGTAAATTTCCACATTCCATTGGGGGGGTAGGCAAAATTTGGTAAGTTTTTGAACATGTTCAGACCCCCAAAAGACCTCCTGTTTTTAGAAGTGGATGAAGCATGGAAAAATTAAAAAAATATTCATTAAAAATAGAAAGTTGGTCTAAAAATCATGGAAATATTCATACATGATCAGAATAGTTTTGGCAATGCTATGAATTTTTTTGGTTCATGTCAACTTAAAATTTTCAGATTTAAAAATTGTTAAACATTTCTTGCATGTAATGAGAAAGTATAAATAATTCTTAAAAATCAATACTTTGATCAAACTTGTTCAAACTCAAGACACTTCACAAGGCCTATTGCGTCTATCATTGTTGCAATTTTGGTGGGAATTGAGTGATCCATTACAGAGATCCACATGTTGAGCTAATTTGCATACTTGTGAAAAAGTAGAGTGTGCGACTTGTCTGTAGAACACAAGTCCCAGCGAGTGAAATGTTCAGGAGGATTCAGTGAATATATCCTCCAAATCTTAGCTCTGTAGGACAAACGGCTGATTTTTCATCATTTTCTGAAATTTGGAGGCGTGGCCACATTCTTTTGCTCATAAGTCCCGCCCACTTTTGACAATCATAACCATATTCTAGGATTATGTTCAGGACGTCTATGTGGATATATGTAGTGATTTTGGTGCATATCCGTGCAGCCGTTTTGGCGCTATAAACTACTCTCAATTGTAGCGCCCCCTAGAGTTGGAATTTTTCCAAAATCGTCACACACGTAGATATTGCAATTCCCTACTTGGTCATTGAATTTCATGTCATTATCTGTTTTCGTTTTCAAGTTATGACCATTTTAGTGGTCATGGCGTCACATCGAAGTTCGCCGTGCCGCCATGACCGCGCCCTTTTGCGTAGACAGATGATTTTCAATGGAAGTCATCATCAACATGTTTTCTGCCCTCTGAAGGAGTTTGGAGCTGCTTGTGTCCAAAATGTCAGAGAAATGGATGCTCAAGTAAAACATATGACTTCCTGTTCCCAGGGGGCGGGGCTATGATGTAATCAAAATATTGACATGTAGATCTGTTCAGGGTCATATTGGCATCTCACCCAAGAATTTTGGTTCAGATATCTCATTTCATGTGGGAGTTATATGAGATTGATTTTTCATGGCGAGACATCAAACTTTGAGGCCCCGCCCAGTCCACATGCTTTGACTTATGAAAAATCTTTTGATAACTTTTGATCACACATGCCTTGGGAACATTCTGACCGATTTTGGTGTCTCTACCATCAAAGCCCTAAGACAAGTTCGTTCAAATGCGAGGTGAGTAAAACGCCAAAATGGCGACTTTGACCCAAAATGGCCGACTTCCTGTAGACTTGGCACCACGACGTTAAGAGGCTTTTTTGTTCGCCCTGGCATGTAGAACATGTGTACCGATTTTCATGAAGATTGATGTGATGCAGTGGCGGGGCACTCAAAATAGGTGGCGCCGTCGCGCAATTTCGCCCGAACATGCCCGAGCACCCAAAATTACGTAATTTTTCACATTCCCTTGGGGGGGTACGCAAACTTTGGTGAGTTTTTGAGCATGTTCAGACCCCCAAAAATGCGTTTAAAGTGGCGGGAGAAGAAGAAAAATAATAAAAATAAAAATAAAAATAATAATAAGAAAAAACGCTAGAGTTCCAATAGGCCTTCGCACCGCCTTCGGTGCTCGGGCCTAATTAAAGCCGCAAGCGGCATTGAAGGCCCTCGCACCTCTGGCGGCGCTCCGGCCTATGCACCGCGTAGTCCATGTCACATCACAACTGTGTGCCGACTTTCATGCCTGCAGTTTGTTGTGCTGGCTGGGAGTCACCAATTGAAGTTTTCTGGGGGTGTTATGGAGCTATAGGGACTTAACCTATCCAGCACATGTCTATTTAAATGAGTTCAGGATCTGTGGCGAGTTTGGTAGAGATCAACCGTTTTTTATGTGTTATCTCGAGGTCTTGTTTTCATGGCTTTGGGGCTAATTTCACCATGGTTTCTTTTGGCAAATCCACCTGATGACACTGTAGTGTCAGCAAAGGGTTTGAAACGTGAAGTATTTTCAAATATCTGGCCTATATGTTGGATGATCATGAGCAAAGAGTCAGAAAATGACTTAAAAAACTTTTTTTTTAATCCCAGAAGGGAAATTCAGTATTGTATAAAGCTCACTTTTTTGGTTAATAGAACATGGATTATTTTGTTGCTTTATTACTATTTCAGTAAGTCACTTTTTTCTTCAGTGTGATGCTGCTGGTAGGAATGAATTTCTGTATCTCTATAGTGTGAAGAGGAATGGTGAGAGTACAGTTCCTTGTGTTGCTCCAGTGCTGCTGACCACCATCTCAGACACACAACCTTTCAGTCTCACAAACAGTGGTCTGTTTGTTAGGCAATCATAATTCCAGGTGGTTGTGGAGGATCAACCTGAAAATTTGGAGCTTCTCACATAGTGATGCAGGCTGAATAGTATTAAAGGCACTTGAAAAATCTTGCCTGACTGGTCCAGATGAGAGTGGGCTCTCTGAAGCAGGAAGATGATGGCGTCTTCAACCCCAAGCCCTTTACGATATGCCAACTGTAATGGGTCCTGAAAGATGTTGACTTGCTTGTTGAGGTGAGCCAGTAAGAGTAAGAAAAACAGCAGTTCCGGTCACCAGGAGGCGGAGCAAAGGCACATTGTGTTCCATGGTGAGAGGGCCAACTTTGAAGCCCCGCTAAAGCCACATACTTTTTCCTATCAAAAAGCTTTTGATAACTTTTAATCACACATGCGTTGGGAACATTCTGACCAATTTTGGTGGCCGTACGATAAACGCCCTAGGACAAGTTCGTTCAAATGCGTTGTGACTTAATGCCAAAATGGTGACTGTAACAATGGGGCGGGGCTATGACATAATAAAAATATTGACATGTTTATGTGTTCAGGGTCATATTGACATCTCACTAAAGAGTTTTGGTTCAGATATCTCATTTTATGTGGGAGTTATATGAGATTGATTTTTCATGGCGAGATATCAAACTTTCAGGCCCCGCCTAGTCCACATGCTTTGACTTATCAAAAATCTTTTGATAACTTTTGATGACACATGCCTTGGGAACATTCTGACCGATTTTGGTGGCCCTACCATTAAAGCCCTAGGACAAGTTCGTTCAAATGCGAGGTGAGTAAAACGCCAAAATGGCGACTTTGACCCAAAATGGCCGACTTCCTGTACATTTTAAAAATATGCTCCAAGAGGATTTTTTGTTTCCCCTGGCATGTAGTACATGTGTACCAATTTTTATAAAGATTGATAGGATGCAGTGGCGGGGCAGTCAAAATAGGTGGCGCTGTTGCGCGATTTTGCCTCGAACATGCCCAAACACCCCATAATATGTAAATTTCCACATTCCATTGGGGGGGTAGCCAAAATTTGGTGAGTTTTTGAACATGTTCAGACCCCCAAAAGACCTCCTGTTTTTAGAAGTGGATGAAGCATGGAAAAATTAAAAAAATATTCATTAAAAATAGAAAGTTGGTCTAAAAATCATGGAAATATTCATACATGATCAGAATAGTTTTGGCAATGCTATGAATTTTTTTGGTTTATGTCAACTTAAAAATTTCAGATTTAAAAATTGTTAAACATTTCTTGCATGTAATGAGAAAGTATAAATAATTCTTAAAAATCAATACTTTGATCAAACTTGTTCAAACTCAAGATACTTCACAAGGACTATTAAGACTATCATTGTTGCAATTTTGGTGGGAATTGAGTAATCCATTACAGAGATCCACATGTTGAGCTAATTTGCATACTTGTGAAAAAGTAGAGTGTGCGACTTGTCTGTAGAACACAAGTCCCAGTGAGTGAAATGTTCAGGAGGATTCAGTGAATATATCCTCCAAATCTTAGCTCTGTAGGACAAACGGCTGATTTTTCATCATTTTCTGAAATTTGGAGGCGTGGCCACATTCTTTTGCTCATAAGTCCCGCCCACTTTTGACAATCATAACCATATTCTAGGATTATGTTCAGGATGTCTATGTGGATATACGTAGTGATTTTGGTGCATATCCGTGCAGCCGTTTTGGTGCTATAAACTGTTTTAAACTACTCAATTGTAGCGCCCCCTAGAGTTGGAATTTTTCCAAAATCGTCACACACGTAGATATTGCAGTTCCCTACTTGGTCATTGAATTTCATGTCATTATCTGTTTTCGTTTTCAAGTTATGACCATTTTAGTGGTCATGGCGTCACATCGAAGTTCGCCGTGCCGCCATGACCGCGCCCTTTTGCGTAGACAGATGATTTTCAATGGAAGTCATCATCAACATGTTTTCTGCCCTCTGAAGGAGTTTGGAGCTGCTTGTGTCCAAAATGTCAGAGAAATGGATGCTCAAGTAAAACATATGACTTCCTGTTCCCAGGGGGCGGGGCTATGATGTAATCAAAATATTGACATGTAGATCTGTTCAGGGTCATATTGGCATCTCACCCAAGAGTTTTGGTTCAGATATCTCATTTCATGTGGGAGTTATATGAGATTGATTTTTCATGGCGAGACATCAAACTTTGAGGCCCCGCCCAGTCCACATGCTTTGACTTATGAAAAATCTTTTGATAACTTTTGATCACACATGCCTTGGGAACATTCTGACCGATTTTGGTGTCCCTACCATCAAAGCCCTAAGACAAGTTCGTTCAAATGCGAGGTGACTAAAACGCCAAAATGGCGACTTTGACCCAAAATGGCCGACTTCCTGTAAGTTTCACAAATCTGCTTTAAGAGGATTTTTTGTTCGCCCTGGCATGTAGAACATGTGTACCGATTTTCATGAAGATTGATGGGATGCAGTGGCGGGGCAGTCAAAATAGGTGGCGCCGTCGCGCAATTTTGCCCGAACATGCCCGAGCACCCTAAAATACGTAATTTTTCACATTCCCTTGGGGGGGTACGCAAACTTTGGTGAGTTTTTGAGCATGTTCAGACCCCCAAAAATGCGATTAAAGTGGCGGGAGAAGAAGAAAAATAAAAAAAATAAAAATAATAATAATAATTAAAGCCGCAAGCGGCATTGAAGGCCCTCGCACCTCTGGCGGCGCTCCGGCCTATGCACCGCGTAGTCCATGTCACATCACAACTGTGTGCCGACTTTCATGCCTGCAGTTTGTTGTGCTGGCTGGGAGTCACCAATTGAAGTTTTCTGGGGGTGTTATGGAGCTATAGGGACTTAACCTATCCAGCACATGTCTATTTAAATGAGTTCAGGATCTGTGGCGAGTTTGGTAGAGATCAACCGTTTTTTATGTGTTATCTCGAGGTCTTGTTTTCATGGCTTTGGGGCTAATTTCACCATGGTTTCTTTTGGCAAATCCACCTGATGACACTGTAGTGTCAGCAAAAGGTTTGAAACGTGAAGTATTTTCAAATATCTGGCCTATATGTTGGATGATCATGAGCAAAGAGTCAGAAAATGACTTAAAAAACTTTTTTTTTAATCCCAGAAGGGAAATTCAGTATTGTATAAAGCTCACTTTTTTGGTTAATAGAACATGGATTATTTTGTTGCTTTATTACTATTTCAGTAAGTCACTTTTTTTCTTCAGTGTGATGCTGCTGGTAGGAATGAATTTCTGTATCTCTATAGTGTGAAGAGGAATGGTGAGAGTACAGTTCCTTGTGTTGCTCCAGTGCTGCTGACCACCGTCTCAGACACACAACCTTTCAGTCTCACAAACAGTGGTCTGTTTGTTAGGCAATCATAATTCCAGGTGGTTGTGGAGGATCAACCTGAAAGTTTTGGAGCTTCTCACATAGTGATGCAGGCTGAATAGTATTAAAGGCACTTGAAAAATCAAAGAACATGACCCTCAAAGTGTTGCCTGACTGGTCCAGATGAGAGTGGGCTCTCTGAAGCAGGAAGATGATGGCGTCTTCAACCCCAAGCCCTTTACGATATGCAAACTGTAATGGGTCCTGAAAGGTGTTGACTTGCTTGTTGAGGTGAGCCAGTAAGAGTAAGAAAAACAGCACTTCCTGTCACCAGGAGGCGGAGCAAAGGCACATTGTGTTCCATGGTGAGAGGGCCAACTTTGAAGCCCCGCTAAAGCCACATACTTTTTCCTATCAAAAAGCTTTTGATAACTTTTAATCACACATGCGTTGGGAACATTCTGACCAATTTTGGTGGCCGTACGATAAACGCCCTAGGACAAGTTCGTTCAAATGCGTGGTGACTTAATGCCAAAATGGTGACTGTAACAATGGGGCGGGGCTATGACATAATAAAAATATTGACATGTTTATGTGTTCAGGGTCATATTGACATCTCACTCAAGAGTTTTGGTTCAGATATCTCATTTTATGTGGGAGTTATATGAGATTGATTTTTCATGGCGAGACATCAAACTTTCAGGCCCCGCCCAGTCCACATGCTTTGACTTATCAAAAATCTTTTGATAACTTTTGATGACACATGCCTTGGGAACATTCTGACCGATTTTGGTGGCCCTACCATTAAAGCCCTAGGACAAGTTCGTTCAAATGCGAGGTGAGTAAAACGCCAAAATGGCGACTTTGACCCAAAATGGCCGACTTCCTGTACATTTTAAAAATATGCTCCAAGAGGATTTTTTGTTCGCCCTGGCATGTAGAACATGTGTACCTATTTTCATAAAGATTGATAGGATGCAGTGGCGGGGCAGTCAAAATAGGTGGCGCTGTTTCGCGATTTTGCCTCGAACATGCCCAAACACCCCATAATATGTAAATTTCCACATTCCATTGGGGGGGTAGCCAAAATTTGGTGAGTTTTTGAACATGTTCAGACCCCCAAAAGACCTCCTGTTTTTAGAAGTGGATGAAGCATGGAAAAATTAAAAAAATATTCATTAAAAATAGAAAGTTGGTCTAAAAATCCTGGAAATATTCATACATGATCAGAATAGTTTTGGCAATGCTATGAATTTTTTTTGGTTTATGTCAACTTAAAAATTTCAGATTTAAAAATTGTTAAACATTTCTTGCATTTAATGAGAAAGTATAAATAATTCTTAAAAATCAATACTTTGATGAAACTTGTTCAAACGCAAGATACTTCACAAGGACTATTAAGACTACCATTGTTGCAATTTTGGTGGGAATTGAGTAATCCATTACAG
The DNA here is from genome assembly GCA_023101725.1 of Atherinomorus stipes. Lineage (NCBI taxonomy): Eukaryota > Metazoa > Chordata > Actinopteri > Atheriniformes > Atherinidae > Atherinomorus > Atherinomorus stipes. The sequence continues at coordinate 18,729 of JALJCO010003207.1, forward strand.
AGATCCACATGTTGAGCTAATTTGCATACTTGTGAAAAAGTAGAGTGTGCGACTTGTCTGTAGAACACAAGTCCCAGTGAGTGAAATGTTCAGGAGGATTCAGTGAATATATCCTCCAAATCTTAGCTCTGTAGGACAAACGCATGATTTTTCATCATTTTCTGAAATTTGGAGGCGTGGCCACATTCTTTTGCTCATAAGTCCCGCCCACTTTTGACAATCATAACCATATTCTAGGATTATGTTCAGGATGTCTATGTGGATATACGTAGTGATTTTGGTGCATATCCGTGCAGCCGTTTTGGCGCTATAAACTACTCTCAATTGTAGCGCCCCCTAGAGTTGGAATTTTTCCAAAATCGTCACACACGTAGATATTGCAATTCCCTACTTGGTCATTGAATTTCATGTCATTATCTGTTTTCGTTTTCAAGTTATGACCATTTTAGTGGTCATGGCGTCACATCGAAGTTCGCCGTGCCGCCATGACCGCGCCCTTTTGCGTAGACAGATGATTTTCAATGGAAGTCATCATCAACATGTTTTCTGCCCTCTGAAGGAGTTTGGAGCTGCTTGTGTCCAAAATGTCAGAGAAATGGATGCTCAAGTAAAACATATGACTTCCTGTTCCCAGGGGGCGGGGCTATCATGTAATCAAAATATTAACATTTAGATTTGTTCAGGGTCATAGTAGCAACTCACCCAAGAATTTTGGTTCAGATATCTCATTTCATGTGGGAGTTATATGAGATTGATTTTTCATGGCGAGACATCAAACTTTGAGGCCCCGCCCAGTCCACATGCTTTGACTTATCAAAAATCTTTTGATAACTTTTGATCACACATGCCTTGGGAACATTCTGACCGATTTTGGTGTCCCTACCATCAAAGCCCTAAGACAAGTTTGTTCAAATGCGAGGTGAGTAAAACGCCAAAATGGCGACTTTGACCCAAAATGGCCGACTTCCTGTAGACTTGGCACAAATATGCTCCAAGAGGATTTTTTGTTTGCCCTGGCATGTAGAACATGTGTACCTATTTTCATAAAGATGAATGGGATGCAGTGGCGGGGCAGTCAAAATAGGTGGCGCAGTCGCGCAATTTCGCCCGAACATGCCCGAGCACCCAAAATTACGTAATTTTTCACATTCCCTTGGGGGGGTACGCAAACTTTGGTGAGTTTTTGAGCATGTTCAGACCCCCAAAAATGCGATTAAAGTGGCGGGAGAAGAAGAAAAATAATAAAAATTAAAGCCGCAAGCGGCATTGAAGGCCCTCGCACCTCTGGCGGCGCTCCGGCCTATGCACCTCGTAGTCAGTGTCACATCATAACTGTGTGCCAAATTTCATTCCCGCAGTTTTTTGTGCTGGCTGGGGCTCACCATTTGAAGCTTTCTGTGGGTGCTATGGAGCTTTATGAACTTTACCTATCCAACACATGTCTCTGTAAATGAGTTCAGGATCTGTGGCGAGTGGTAGAGATCAACATTTTTTATGTGTTACTTTGAGGTCTTTCCTGTTGGCATGGCGTTGGGGCTAATTTCATCATGGTTACTTTTTGGCAAATCCACAAGAGGTTTTGACCTCCAAAGCAGGCTGAATAGTATTAACTGCACTTGTTAAATCAAAAGACATGACCCTCAAAGTGCTGCCTGACTGGTCCAAATGAAAGAGAGCTCTCTGAAGCAGCAAGATGGTGGCGGCTGCAACCCCAAGCCCCAATGTAGTCAGTGTTGCATTTCCAGTCTTGTCTGTTGTCCAGCTGAACTCCAGGTATTTGTAGTTCTCCACCTCCTCACCCAGGATGTAGACAGGACTATGCTGCGTAGTTTTGCTCCTCCTGAAGTCAATATTCATCTCTTTAGTCTTGCTGGTATTTCAGATGAGCTGATTGTTACCATTTCACAAACTGACTGACTAGTTCCCTGTACTCGGCTTCTTGTCCATCACTGATACACCCCACAACTGCAGAGTCATCAGAGTATTTCTGCAGATGACAGGATAAGAGTTGTACTGGAAGACTGAGGTGTACAGTGTAAAGAGGAATGGTGAGAGTACAGTTCCTTGTGGTGCTCCAGTGCTGCTGACCACCATCTCAGACACACAACCTTTCAGTCTCACAAACTGTGGTCTGTTTGTTAGGTAGTCATAAATCCAGGTGGTTGTGAGATCCACCTGGAAGTTATAGAGCTTCTCACATAGTAATGCAGGCAGAATAGAATTAAAGGCACTTGAAAAATCAAAGAACATGACCCTCAAAGTGCTGCCTGACTGGTCCAGATGACAGTGGGCTCTCTGAAGCAGCAAGATGATGGCGTCTTTTACTCCAAGCCCATTACAATATGCAAACTGTAATGGGTCCTGAAAGGTGTTGTGTTGCTTGTTGAGTTGAGCCAGTAAGAGTAAGAAAAACAGCACTTCCTGTCACCAGGAGGCGGAGCTAAGGTACATTGTGTTCCATGGTGAGAGGGCCAACTTTGAAGCCCCGCCGATGCCACATACTTTTTCCTATCAAAAAGCTTTTGATAACTTTTGATCATACATGCCTTGTAAACATCCTGACCAATTTTGGTGGCCGTATGGTAAACGCCCTAGGACAAGTTCGTTCAAACGCGTCGTAACTTAATGCCAAAATGGTGACTGTAACAATGGGGCGGGGCTATGACATAATGACAATATTGACATGTTTATGTGTTCAAGGTCATATTGACATCTCACTCAAGAGTTTTGGTTCAGATATCTCATTTTATGTGGGAGTTATATGAGATGGATTTTTCATGGCGAGACATCAAACTTTCAGGCCCCGCCCAGTCCACATGATTTGACTTATCAAAAATCTTTTGATAACTTTTGATGACACATGCCTTGGGAACATTCTGACCGATTTTGGTGGCCCTACCATTAAAGCCCTAGGACAAGTTCGTTCAAATGCGAGGTGAGTAAAACGCCAAAATGGCGACTTTGACCCAAAATGGCCGACTTCCTGTACATTTTAAAAATATGCTCCAAGAGGATTTTTTGTTTGCCCTGGCATGTAGAACATGTGTACCTATTTTCATAAAGATTGATGGGATGCAGTGGCGGGGCAGTCAAAATAGGTGGCGCTGTTTCGCGATTTTGCCTCAAACATGCCCGAACACCCCATAATATGTAAATTTCCACATTCCATTGGGGGGGTAGGCAAAATTTGGTAAGTTTTTGAACATGTTCAGACCCCCAAAAGACCTCCTGTTTTTAGAAGTGGATGAAGCATGGAAAAATTAAAAAAATATTCATTAAAAATAGAAAGTTGGTCTAAAAATCATGGAAATATTCATACATGATCAGAATAGTTTTGGCAATGCTATGAATTTTTTTGGTTCATGTCAACTTAAAATTTTCAGATTTAAAAATTGTTAAACATTTCTTGCATGTAATGAGAAAGTATAAATAATTCTTAAAAATCAATACTTTGATCAAACTTGTTCAAACTCAAGACACTTCACAAGGCCTATTGCGTCTATCATTGTTGCAATTTTGGTGGGAATTGAGTGATCCATTACAGAGATCCACATGTTGAGCTAATTTGCATACTTGTGAAAAAGTAGAGTGTGCGACTTGTCTGTAGAACACAAGTCCCAGCGAGTGAAATGTTCAGGAGGATTCAGTGAATATATCCTCCAAATCTTAGCTCTGTAGGACAAACGGCTGATTTTTCATCATTTTCTGAAATTTGGAGGCGTGGCCACATTCTTTTGCTCATAAGTCCCGCCCACTTTTGACAATCATAACCATATTCTAGGATTATGTTCAGGACGTCTCTGTGGATATATGTAGTGATTTTGGTGCATATCCGTGCAGCCGTTTTGGCGCTATAAACTACTCTCAATTGTAGCGCCCCCTAGAGTTGGAATTTTTCCAAAATCGTCACACACGTAGATATTGCAATTCCCTACTTGGTCATTGAATTTCATGTCATTATCTGTTTTCGTTTTCAAGTTATGACCATTTTAGTGGTCATGGCGTCACATCGAAGTTCGCCGTGCCGCCATGACCGCGCCCTTTGCGTAGACAGATGATTTTCAATGGAAGTCATCATCAACATGTTTTCTGCCCTCTGAAGGAGTTTGGAGCTGCTTGTGTCCAAAATGTCAGAGAAATGGATGCTCAAGTAAAACATATGACTTCCTGTTCCCAGGGGGCGGGGCTATGATGTAATCAAAATATTGACATGTAGATCTGTTCAGGGTCATATTGGCATCTCACCCAAGAATTTTGGTTCAGATATCTCATTTCATGTGGGAGTTATATGAGATTGATTTTTCATGGCGAGACATCAAACTTTGAGGCCCCGCCCAGTCCACATGCTTTGACTTATGAAAAATCTTTTGATAACTTTTGATCACACATGCCTTGGGAACATTCTGACCGATTTTGGTGTCTCTACCATCAAAGCCCTAAGACAAGTTCGTTCAAATGCGAGGTGACCAAAACGCCAAAATGGCGACTTTGACCCAAAATGGCCGACTTCCTGTAGACTTGGCACCACGACGTTAAGAGGCTTTTTTGTTCGCCCTGGCATGTAGAACATGTGTACCGATTTTCATGAAGATTGATGGGATGCAGTGGCGGGGCACTCAAAATAGGTGGCGCCGTCGCGCAATTTCGCCCGAACATGCCCGAGCACCCAAAATTACGTAATTTTTCACATTCCCTTGGGGGGGTACGCAAACTTTGGTGAGTTTTTGAGCATGTTCAGACCCCCAAAAATGCGCTTAAAGTGGCGGGAGAAGAAGAAAAATAATAAAAATAATAATAAGAAAAAACACTACAGTTCCAATAGGCCTTCGCACCGCCTTCGGTGCTCGGGCCTAATAATAATAAGAAAAAACGCTAGAGTTCCAATAGGCCTTCGCACCGCCTTCGGTGCTCGGGCCTAATAAACGCGAGGGTTTCAATAGGCCTTCGCACCGCCTTCGGTGCTCGGGCCTAATAAAAGGCTTAAAAAAGGTATTTTTTTCCCAAATTTATATAAAAAGAAAAAAAATAATTAAAGTTGAATGTGGTTTTTTATTATACTACAAATATTATAGAGAAGAAAAAAAAGAAGAAAAAGGGAGGGGGGGGGGAAGAGAGCTCACAAAAACAAGCGCAGTAAAATCTTGTCTAACAAAAATGAATTTCTTCTTAGTTTCAGGAGAAACTGGAGGCGAGGGGAGTGACTGGAGTCACATTGAAATGGAAAGAACGACCTGATGGGAAAGTTTTCCACAAGGAGGGAGGAAGTTCCCAGAAGAAAGACAGAAAGAAAGGAGAACTTTGAAATGTTAGAGCAGGATGTTTCTCTTTATTTCTGCTTAGAGTAGGGGGATTATCACACTACCCGGAACTTTCCGGAATTTAGGCGTTTCCTCTTCCGGGCCAGTTCAACAATAGCTGAATCCCTGCTCTGTTTCACTTTGTAAATTGAGTAAACGCCAACCCTACTTAAGTTTTTATTGATTCCCGACTGAAGTGATGCTAAGGAAAAAGTGGATCAAAGCGATCGATTCACTGGGGAGAAGGGACGAACTTTATAATAAAACAACATAGCACGTTTGTTTGTAGCCGGCAGACTACACAGCTAGCGTTAGCCAGCTAGCGTATGCTGACGTGCCTAACTTTGTGCGGCTAAAACACACAAACGTTTGAAAATCGGGTCTGTACCCTCCCGTTTCCAGTGGAACAACTGGGGACTGCCAATTATAAGAGAGCATCAGCTGGCTTAGGCCATGATGTTCAGCTAGCATAAACGCATGTAGCAACTGGAGGAAGAAATCAAGGAGTTGACAAGAGAGCTGTCACAGCTGAAAGTGTAGCCTGTCAAGTGCATATCAAGTGATTTGCTGGAATGAAGGGCCGAACTTTATAATAAAACAAGGTAGCATGTTTATTTGTAGCCGGCAAGTTAATGATGCAGACTACGCTATGGCGCTGGCAGGCTAGCGTTAGCCAGCTAGCGTTTGCTGACGTGCCTAACTTTGTGCAGCTGAACTGGAAACAGTGGAACACCTTTTCTTTGAATGTGATCCTGTGAATGAATTCTGGACATCTTTTCTCAGCTGGTTATCAACTAAACATATAACAATACAACCTTAAAGTTGCACTTATATACAAATTGGAATTCAGCTGAAAGACAAGAACTTTGACTTTTTGGTGAATGTTTTGATTTCAATACTTTATTCACAGATGCAAATTCCTGAAAGTGAAACCACATCATGCGGATGGAAAAATGATTTCAAGCTGTATAAGCAATCCCTGTATTACATGCATAACAAAAATGCCCCCCAAAACTTTTCTCTTTACTGGAACTTTTGGGCCTCTTTGATTAAGACCCTCACTCTGTTGTATATATTTATTTCCTTCATAAATATTACTATTTTATTTCATTTTTACTTTTTATTTTCTATGTATATTGCCTAAGCTGATTCAACATCTGTTATGAATGGTACCAAATTACTAGAAATGTGCCTTAATTGTCATCAACACTGCATTAATGTCTAATTTAAAAAAAAAACAAAAAAAACTTTGTGTGGCTGAAAACACACAAGCATCTGAAAGCGTCTCCTTTCTTGGCAGTCCCCAGTTGTTCCACTGGAAACGGGAGGGTACGCTACGTTGTTTTATTATAGAGTTCGGCCCTTCACTCCGGCGAATCGCTTTGATCCATTTCTTCCCTAGTATCACTTCAGTCGGGAATCCATGAACATTTAAGTGGGGCTGGCATTGTTTATTAGATTTACACTGTGGAACAGAGCAATGACAGAGACTTGGATCTAGCCATTGTTGAACTGCCCTAAAACTGGAAATACCTAAATGTCAAAAGTTGCGGAAACCGGAACACGGAAGCGTGATAATCCCCTATACAGCTTGTAGACTTTCATACGAGTTTTAGTTCAATTGAATTAACAAAATGATGAAAAAACCTTAGTCATCTCAGGGAAACTAATGGGTTTTTAGAAAATAAGAAATTATTGGTACTTCTATTTTTATATTCCTATATTTGTAATAGATACTTATTGATAATCTTTATTTTTTATTCTAATCTATGTACAGTAATATTCTTAACATTGTCTCAGTGAAGTGATGAATAAAAGTGACATTAATTCTGAATAAAACAACCCTTAAAACTGACCCTCCTAAATATAGACATCATTTCTAATTTAGAAACACGTTCATTTCTTAAAAAAATGAAGAAATGAATGAAAGGATTTATGTGTTCATATTTGTATCACCATTATGGATGTTGATTACAAACAGCTTGTAGCGAGGTCAACCAAGCATGAACAGGTTTTGTCCTTTTATTGTTACAGATACCTTGGTCAGCTCACCTGGCATTTCATAGATGCATGCATGAGCGGGCCTGATACATGAACTAAGAATAGCATCTACTAATTTCTCTGCGTATGAATCAAACTGGTCCAAAGACTGAATGCTAAGTGAGGATGTACACCTAGTTGACTCGGACCATTTTTACACACATAATTGAATAGGAAAAACAATTTCACAGAGCTCCATAAGCATTTTAGTTTCTGGTGTTGTTGAATTTTAAAATTTCCACTAAATGAAATATTTTGTACCCTCAGTATCTGCAGTTTTTACAACATAAACAGAGACACCTCCAGCCCTCTACAAGTAGAGATGGATATTAGGGCTGTAGCGGTGTACAAAAATAACGGTTCGGTATGTTCCTGGTGTGAGGGACCGAGCCGAAAAATCAGAGAAGCACATGAAAATTAGGGAAAAAGTAACAAATTTATTTCCAAAAATTAAATGTTAAATCAGGGCCCATAAAAGAGGTCAACAGAACCAAACCAAACACAGGAAACTAAAGTACTAACTGACCTAACAAACTGACACACAAGGGGAATATATATACACTGGCTGATCAGACCATTTTGACACCAAAAGGGAGACATGACATAACTTAAAAACTACAACAGAAGACTAAACTAATCTGTACAATACTAAACAGTGACTTGTGAAAGAAAAAGAACTGAAGTAATTAAACTATCCAAATATATAACTAAAGAACTAAATAGAAACTAAAGCAAAATAGAAAAATCTAAACCCTTCCTACACCTCTTCTTCAAATAAGTGGAAGAGTCCAATTAGGCCTCAGTGCCATTCAGAAGATCAACTGCAGCTGGGACTCCTTTCCTTTGGTGGCCTGGCCACGCTCATGCAGCAGCCCCAACAGGAACTGGCAACTCAAATGAAAAATGCATTAGTTTAAAGTAAAACAAGAAGTGACAAAAATGAGTCAACTAAATGTGTGCACCCAATCAGTTAACCCCCCTGCCAAATCTTATAAACAAAAGAATGAAACATGAAAAATGGTGGTTTATTTAAAGTGTTATGTCCTTAAATAAAAAGAAAGAATTACCAGACCATCATTGTGTGGCTCCACATGTGGCCATCACACTCCCCCTCCCTTCAGAGTCCTCGCCACCCCAGCGAGAGAGGTAGTCCGCCGTCATGTTAAGTTTACCCGGGATGTGCTCCACAGTGAAGCGGAAGGGTTGCATCGCCAGGTACCAGCGTGTGATGCGGCCGTTTGTATCCCTCATCCGCTGCAACCACTGGAGGGCTTTATGATCAGTCTGCAGAGTGAACTCCCTTCCCAGAAGGTAGTACTTCAAAGAGTCAAGGGCCCACTTAATCGCCAGGGCCTCCTTCTCCACTGTGGAATAACGCATCTCCCGTGGAAAGAGTTTACGGCTGATGAAAGCCACAGGATGTTGATCTTCTCCTGGACCCTGGAGGAGAACAGCTCCCAGGCCCCTCTCTGAGGCATCTGTTTGCAGAGTGAAAGGTTTTTCAAAGTCCGGACAAAGAAGAACCGGGTTCTCACCCAAAGACTGCTGAATGTCCTTAAAAGCTGCCTCAGCCATCTTCGTCCACTGGACCTCCATAGGACATTTTGATCCAATCATGTCAGTGAGTGGAGCAGCCCTGGCAGAGAAGTTGGGAATGAACCGCTGATAGAATCCAGCCATCCCCAGGAAAGACCTCAGCTGCTTCCTGGTTCGAGGCAGAGGGCAGGACGCGATAGCATGCACTTTACGGACCTGCGGCTTGATGGCGCCATTTCCAATAATGAATCCCAGATATTCAGTTTCAGACTGTGCCAGAACACACTTTTCTGGGTTGACGGTCAAGCCTGCAGATTGGAGACGCCCCAGCACTTCCTCCAAATGCTTGAGATGCTCCTCCCATGAACCACTGTAGATCACAATATCATCAAGGTAAGCACATGCATAGTTGTCACATCCATTTAATACCTGATCCATGAGCCTTTGGAAAGTTGCTGGGGCACCATGCAGTCCAAATGGCAGAACGGTGAACTGGAAAAGTCCCCAAGGAGTCCGAAAGGCTGTCAACTCCTGGACTGTTTTGACAGGGGGACTTGCCAGTAACCCTTACACAGGTCGATGGTGGTCAGGTATTTTGCTTTCCCCAGACGTTCAATCATGTCATCAATGCGTGGGGTAGGGTAGGAGTCAAACTTGGAAACAGAGTTCAGGTATCTGAAATCAATACAAAACCGGATTGTGCTGTCTTTCTTTGGGACCAAAACGACAGGATTACACCACTCACTCTTTGAGCACTCAATAATCCCCAGAGCAAGCATCAGGTCCACCTCCTTCTTCAAGGACACTAGAAGGCGCTCTGGAATCCTGTAACTCATGCGTTTTATTTGTGCATCCTCCAACATTATGTTATGTTCAGTCATATTCGTCCGACCTGGATACTCCTGGAATATTTGTGGATGACATAAAGCTCTGACCTGACTCTGTTGATCAGCTGACAGATGTCCCAAATCCAAATCCATGGGTGCTGGTGAGGGCAGATACTGATCATCCACCAGCTCTTCCTCCTCCACTGGTCGAATCAGCAACACATCTGCTTTCTGCTGGGGCCTTTCCTCCCATTCCTTGAGGAGATTCACATGCAGCACTTTGTTGGAACGCATTTTACCTGGGATGGCAACCTGGTACGTGGTGTTTCCAAGCTGTTTCACCACTTCGAATGGTCCTTGCCACTTAGCCAGAAGCTTGCTGTCACTAGATGGCAGCATAACTAAGACCTTTTGACCAGGGATGAAAGCTCGGTGTCGTGCAGACTTATCATACCAAGTCTTCTGGTACTTCTGGGCCTCCAACATGTGCTGCTGGGCAAGCGTCATCTTTTGTAGTTTCTCTCTCATCTGCACAACATAAGAGACAACATCAGCTTCCCCTCCCCCTTGCTCCTCAGTCCAGGTCTCCCTCAGCAGGGCCAGAGGCCCCTCACCTCATGACCATATAATAGTTCGAATGGTGAGAACCCTGTAGAAGCCTGGGGAACTTCCCTGTAGGCAAAGAGCAGGTAGGGAAGCCATTGGTCCCAATCAGAACCAGCATCATTCACAAACTTACGGAGCATTTGCTTGAGTGTTTGGTTGAACCGCTCTGTTAAACCGTCAGTTTGTGGATGGTAAGGAGTAGTTCGCACACCTCTGATTCCCAACAGCTGGTACACCTGTTTCAGAAGTGTGGACATGAAGTTAGTGCCCTGATCTGTTACAATCTCACAGGGAAATCCAACTCTGGAAAAAAGTTGCACCAAAGAAAGAGCCACAGCTTTTGCTTTAATAGACTTTAGTGGAAACACTTCAGGATATTTTGTTGCATAGTCAGTGATCACCAACATGTAGCGGTTACCAGCTCTGCTTCTTTCAAGTGGACCCACAATATCCATGCCAAGCCGCTGGAAAGGGATACCAATAATGGGAAGAGGTTGAAGTGGTACTCTGGAGGGTAATCTTTTGGATGTCACCTGGCACTCAGGACATGTCTTACAAAACCTGGCAACATCAGTTCTTAGGCCCGGCCAGTAAAAATGTTGCCTAATACGAGCAAGGGTCTTGTGTTTCCCCAGGTGGCCAGCCCAGGGAATGGAATGGGCCAAGACCAGTACTGTATTACGTGCTTCCTTAGGCACCACCAACTGTTTAGCTGAGCCTTGCTGGCGATAGAGGATGCCTTTTTCCCTTATATACTCTCCAGAACCAGATTCAACTGCTGTGCCATCTTGACTTTCCTCTGCTTTCTGTAACAACTTAGCTAGGCTGGGATCATCCTGCTGCATTTGGCTCATGTTCAAAGGCATTTTAAAGTCCAGTGGAGAATCCTGAGCAACTTCACCTTCTGGTGTCACCAGTGTATGCTGGAACTTCTCTTGTCTCTTCTGTCTGCGTGATTTCCGTGACTTGCCAGGCTGTACATCAAAGTCAACATTGTAAAAGGGTAAGGCTCTTAATGCTACAGAAGGCTCTTCTGCCTGCTTGACTTGGGACCTGGTAATAGCAATGTTGCAACTTTGAGACTCATGCAATAAATCAAACAGAACTGGTAAGTCGCTACCCAGCACCACTGGAAAAGGAAGTTTATCTGCAACTCCAACATTCAAAAGGTAGGGTTGCCCCTGCACCTCAATATAAATGTCTGCTGTGGGGTAGGATTTCTCATCTCCATGTACACAGCAAATGGGAATTGTCTCAGAGGTGCAAACAATATTAGCTGGTACAAACTGTCTTTGCACAAGAGTTTGAACACTGCCTGTGTCGACTAAGGCTTTCAAAGTTTTCCCATTAATCTTAACAGTTGTCAGTTTTACAGATTGTCCATCAGTGGATTTAAATGCACTTTTGCGGGGAACCACACACATTTGGGTAAGTTTAGCTGGATTCTTTGGACACATTGGTTTTGTATGACCCTCCTGTCCACACAAATAACAAATTGGCACTTTATTGTACTGCTTTGCTGGGTGCTGCTTTGTGGCATTTGCTGGCTGGTTATCCCTTAGGGAAGTCTTACCCCCACCTGGAACATTTTGATGGTACTGCGAGGATGTTGGTCTGCGGGTGTCTTTTGCAGCCTTCCAGGTGGAGTAACTCCATGGTTGTCCTTTTTCCGAGCAGCAACGAACAGTTCTGCCAACTTAGCAGCTTCTGCTGCCGATGAAGGGTCATGCTCCCGGATCCATACCTGAAGCTCAGGGGATACCATGCGCAGATATTGTTCCAAGATGATAATTTCCCCAACATCTTTCACAGTTTTACCTCTTGGTTGAATCCACTTGCCATACAGCTCCTTCAGTCTTACATAGAGTTCCTTGGGAGTCTCTCCAGGCTCAACATCTGTAGAACGAAATCTCTGCCGATAGGTTTCTGGGTTAATATCATATTTCTTTAGAATAGCCTCTTTGACATCTTCATAACTATCAACATCATCCATATCCATATGTACATAGGCGCTTCTTGCTTTACCAGTTAGCAGTGGTATAAGGCGAAAAACCCAGTCTGACGTTGGCCATCTACATGATGCAGCAATCCTCTCAAAAGTAATGAGAAAATGTTCAATATCATCAGTTTCTGACAGCTTTTCAAGTCTAGGCTCTTGGAGAAAACGAGACTGACCTGATGGTTTAGCTGAGGCTGGTGGAGTTGGTTCCTCTGAGTCAAGGTTCACAAAATCATCTGTGTCCGGCCCTGCTGCACTGAGTTCTGGTGCAGGAGAAGTCCGGGCTTGCACCTCCAGCTGGAGCAGTTGAAACTGGTGATGCAATGACTTGAACCGCTGCTCCTGGCGGGCTGCGTCCTCCCTCCACCGAGCATCACGAGCTTCTTGCTGACCCATGTGAGCCCGGAGGATCCCAGCCAGGTCAGACAATGTTGGTTCCCGGATATCCCCCTCCGGTTCTGCTGCCCTTCCAGATGTTCCTGGCTCTGGATGTTCCAAATGCTCCTCCTGAGCGGCCTCCTCTTGCGGCTCCACACGAGCTCCTCTTGCAGTACGCCCTCCACGCTGCATTATCCACTTGTTAGGGGGTTTTTTCAAAAAGGATGATGTAAAAAAAAATGTGCTCTCTTACTGGCATATCCCACCACTGCCACCATGTGTGAGGGACCGAGCCGAAAAATCAGAGAAGCACATGAAAATTAGGGAAAAAGTAACAAATTTATTTCCAAAAATTAAATGTTAAATCAGGGCCCATAAAAGAGGTCAACAGAACCAAACCAAACACAGGAAACTAAAGTACTAACTGACCTAACAAACTGACACACAAGGGGAATATATATACACTGGCTGATCAGACCATTTTGACACCAAAAGGGAGACATGACATAACTTAAACAAAACTACAACAGAAGACTAAACTAATCTGTACAATACTAAACAGTGACTTGTGAAAGAAAAAGAACTGAAGTAATTAAACTATCCAAATATATAACTAAAGAACTAAATAGAAACTAAAGCAAAATAGAAAAATCTAAACCCTTCCTACACCTCTTCTTCAAATAAGTGGAAGAGTCCAATTAGGCCTCAGTGCCATTCAGAAGATCAACTGCAGCTGGGACTCCTTTCCTTTGGTGGCCTGGCCACGCCTATGCAGCAGCCCCAACAGGAACTGGCAACTCAAATGAAAAATGCATTAGTTTAAAGTAAAACAAGAAGTGACAAAAATGAGTCAACTAAATGTGTGCACCCAATCAGTTAACCCCCCTGCCAAATCTTATACACAAAGAATGAAACATGAAAAATGGTGGTTTATTTAAAGTGTTATGTTCTTAAATAAAAAGAAAGAATTACCAGACCATCATTGTGTGGCTCCACATGTGGCCATCACACCTGGGTACACTGGTCATGGTTTGCTTTTTCTTTGGTACCGTTATGGAAAAAAAATACAAATATATTTATAAAAGGCAGGGTAGGGGATCTTGGAAAAATGGTTTGAACAAGCTACATTTGAAAAAATGTACACCCCCCTGAAACCACGCCTCCAGGGCACAGGAACGCGTGCATGAATAATTGTCGAACATAACCGAGAACAGCCGAGTGGCTAGCTTGTTAAATTCCTAGTAAACAAAAAGTTTCCTGAAAGTGATAATTATCTCACCTCCAACTTCTTTTGTGTCGTAAAACATCCTCACTGTAACAACACCTCCATGACTTGATCCGCATCCGTTTTTTTCTTTTTAAGAGCAAACAGATAGCGGATAGCAAACAGAGCAAATAGATAAGAGCAGCGAACCGCCATGTTCGCCTCGGTTCGTCTGCTCTGAGATGCTCACTGCAAGTCGTGAGCGCACACACGGGCGCTTGACGACGGTGTGCGACAAACAGCAGCCGAGTTTGATGGACATAAGAATCATTCAACCAATCAGCACGGGCCGTTCGAAACCCCATCCAATGAAATTCATTTCATTGGATGGGGTTTTTCCAGTGCTGTACGTTTCACAGGCGATTATTTTTTTTTAAATTTTTGTCTGAGAACATTTAATTAATTGGCTGCAATTAGGTTGTGAATAAGAATTTAAGTTAAAGTTTAAGTTAATATAGTGAAAAATGCCCCTGAAAAACATCATCCACCCTGCCTTTAACAAGTTCACTAAATTTCAACATCAAAGCTGTTTGTTTTTGTTTGGAGATGTTTCGTCGTGTTGTTTGAATGAGCCAAAATAACCAAAGAAAATATTTTAAAATAAAATAATGCTGCACGGTGGCGTGGTGGTTAGCGCCGCAGCCTCACCGTAAGAAGGTCGCTAGTTCAATTCCCAGCTGGGGAGGGGAATGAATGTGAGTGTGAATGGTTGTCTGTCTCTCTGTGTTGGCCCTGCAACAGACTGGCGACCTGTCCAGGGTGTACCCCGTCTCTCGCCTGATAATAGCTGGGATAGACTCCTGCGACCCTGAACTGGATAAGCGGTAAAGAAAATGACAGACTGACTGAAAATCCTGCTGTGTGTTTTTTACTCTTTTCAATGAAAAAAAAACATGCTTTCACATCTTAAAGGTGCCATGACATCAAATTTCCCTTTTCTGGGGTTTTGGGTGTATAATATGATCTGTTGTGCACTGATGAGGCCATGTGAATGTCCAGAGTGAGAATCAAAGTTTCTGTTTATGGTCTGTCAGCTTTGTCTCTCTGCTCAGAAACAGTTGAATCAGACAGCAGGCTATCATTCTACGTAGTTCTATCATTCTACGTAATTTAGTTGCTCCAATAAGAGCACACTATCAAGTAAACAGCGCTTGACCGCTTGACGGTGCTTCCTCTAGTTCAACAAGCTGATATGCCACATTGTTATAAGTTGTTAGAAACAGGATGGTAAACACGCTGCACCAACTTGAGGCTAAATTTCACCAGTCCGTCATTCAATTATGTCAGGCAGCACGCAAAAACTTAATGAAACAATAAATAGCTACATAAACAAATCCTGTGCCAAACAATTCGGTAGAGGGTCGTGCAACCAGGAGAAGTGTGCAGTACCCTGGGACAGACTGACGGAAGCGTGGCAGCCATTTCACGACTACGGCTCCTCCAATCACCACCGGAACGTTCACACACATTCATACACCAGTGATGCCCCCACTGGAGGAAAGGAGGGTTAAGTGTCTTGTCCAAAGACACAACAACACATGGCAGGGGGATCGGGATTTGAATGTTGGTGTGCCATTAAAATCAGTCAGAAACCAGCATTTTAAAGGTTGAAAAGTTATGTTGTGGGCCTTTAATACAGTGAACACTGGCTACAGGAGAGATGGATTAAATGTCTTGGAGTTTATTCAGTTGCAGCTCATGCATGCTGCCTATTTGTTCCTGATAACAAGGCTACATGTGTCTCCACCAGACATGTTGCTCAGTACCAGCCGGGGTTTTACTGACCTCATAAACAAAGAGGCAGGGTTTAAAGTTTTCAGGCACCGTGCTGGATTTCCGGTGTGCTGCAATTTTGCAGCACAAGGACAAAAAAAAACTGCACAGTAACAACTTTTTATAGTACTGTATGATGTGTGCTCACATGTTGGCTGCAATCCCACATTATACAGTGGCTTGCAAAAGTATTCATACCCATGACCAAAATTAAATTGCTCAGAAAAGAACAAAGCAAAAGTGAGTTTCACCTTTTTATATTAAAGGAAATAGCACAAACACAGCAATCCATCACTTTTCTTGTTTGTAAGCGCTCTTTACTATGAATAGGTTGTATAAGTTTGTATGTCATTGTTGCAAAAGTATTCACACTAAGTCATTAAGTCACAATCAGTAACAGCTACCAATCGCTTTGGATAGCCAGCAATGAGTTTTGTGCAATGGTCCTTGGACAGTTTCGCCCACTCCTCTTTGCAATACTGCTCCAGCTGAGTCAGGTTACTTGGTGACCTTCGGTGGACAGCAATCTTCAGATCCCTCCACAGGTTTTCTATTGGGTTGAGATCTGGGTTTTGACTGGGCCAGTCTAGAACCTTCACTTTCTTCTTCCTGAACCATTCTTGTGTCACTCGAGCCGTATGTTTTGGATCATTATCCTGTTGAAAGGTGAACTTCCTCCCAAGCTTCAGGCTTTTTGCAGATTTGAAGATGTTGATGTATTTTGCACTATTCATAATCCCTTGCACACGGACAAGCTCACCAGGACCAGAGGAAGAGAAACAGCCCCATAGCATTATATTCCCACCTCCATGTTTCACAGTAGGGATGGTATGAGCTGGATCATCAGCTGTGTTGGCTTTGCGCCAAACATACTTCTTGGCGTTCAGGCCAAAAAGTTCTATTTTCGTTTCATCTGACCAGATCACATGTTCCTACGTGTGTGGCGGCATACTGCAAACGAGCCTTGAGATGTTGTTTCTTCAGATATGGCTTCTTCTTTGCAACACGCCCATAGAGACCTTCCTTGTGTAAAGTGCGGGATATTGTGGACTTGTGTACGTTAGTCCCAGCACCCTGGAGAGACTTCTTCTGGTCTTCAAGAGTGACGGAGGGGTTTGCTCTGGCTTCCCTGAGCAATTTCCTTTTGCCTTTTGCCGTGATCTTGGAGGGGCGCCCTGTTCTTTGGAGGTTCACAGTGGTACTGTGGCGCTTCCACTTCTGGACCAGTGATGCAACAGTACTTTTTGGCACATTGAGTGAACTTGCGATGGCTACATAGCTTTGCCCATCTCTATGCTTCTCTACAACTTTCTTTCTGAGGTCTTCTGAGAGCTCCTTGGACTTCATGACTGTTGTCTGCTGACAAGCATGGGATGACTGTGGACAGGTGACTATTGGGCACTAATTATAGGGAGCAATCAAGGATATACAAATCACCTGGGACTGAATACCGCCCTGTGACACTGTGAGGCAGTAGTTTATAGTGTGCAATCGTTTTCGACTCAAAATAACATCTTTGGTGCTGAAGATTGCTGTCCACCGAAGGTCACCAAGTAACCTGACTCAGCTGGAGCAGTATTGCAGAGAGGAGTGGGCGAAACTGTCCAAGGACCACTGCACAAAACTCATTGCTGGCTATCCAAAGCGATTGGTAGCTGTTATTGCTGCCAAAGGAGCTGCAACCAAGTACTGATTGTGACTTAATGACTTAGTGTGAATACTTTTGCAACAATGACATACAGACTTATACAACCTATTCATAGTAAAGAGTGCTTACGAACAAAAACAGTGATGGATTGTTGTGTTTGTGCCATTTCCTTTCATATAAAAAGGTGAAACCCACTTTTGCTTTGTTCTGTTCTGAACAATTGAGTTTTGGTCATGGGTATGAATACTTTTGCAACCCACTGTAACTGGTCATGTTATTCTACCAATGGTATGAGATCCACGCAGATTTGGTGCTCAATAGAGCACATTAGAAACCAGTCACACGTCGAGTAAGGTGGTTAGAAGATGATGGTACAGTAGGGATGGGCATATCGATACCTTGGGGTTGATATTTCGATACCAGCGAGCCAAAATATCGGAATCGATACTTTTTTGAGTGTCGAGATACCACTGTACAGATGCAAAACATGCAATTTGTTTATACTTCTGAGAGTTTTAGGCGATGAAATGATGAAAGCAGCCAGTACGTAAGTCTCATTCCAGAAACTTCACAGACATGATTTGGACTCGCAGTTTCAGACTCGTGAACAATGTTTCTTCGTTTGTGTTTGTTTCGTTTCGTTTTGTTTTTTTATTTATTTATTTTGTCACGGTCTCTCTGTCTGATCCCACATATGCTGTCTGTGTTGACAGCTGTCATCTCCCGAAATGTCACAGACGCACCCCTCAGGCCGCACACACAGTTTATCAAAACAACAGCAGCACGAGAGCATGTCTGATACTGCATCGCTGTAAGTTTGAACATTAAAAAACTTAATAAAAGGGACAAACATAAGAGCGGCAAACTGCAACGTCTGTGGTATAAAAATTCAGGATGCTGGATCCACCACATGCACCTTAGACACACCTGGACAGGTTAGTCACCGTAATATTAAAGGTTATTTGCATGAACAGCCCATGTTAGCAACTAGCTTGCAGCGTAGCGGCATAAATGTGAGCTTGCTGATATTTTTAGTTTGTTCTAAAGTCATGTAACGCCATTAGATAAGTATTAATAAATGTGTTCTGGAGAAGAATGAGACTCTCACTGAACAGTTTACATAAACTGCCATGATGACGTTAAACTGGGACCAGATCCACTGTAAACGTTGCAGTTTTACTGGGTATGTTTATCAGAGAGAGCAGCTGTTCCTTGTTTAGAAATGTAAGGAATAGTTATTGAAACTGCAAATATAGGGCAATCTTGGAAAAATGGTTCAAGCAAGCTACATTTAAAAAAAAAACACACCGCCCGAAACCACAACGTCAGAGCGCAGACCACCGGAGCAGGTTGGTAAAGAAAACCGAGCAGAGTGGATAGCTTGTTAGCTTCCAAGTAAACAGCAGAGGAACCACGTTTCTAAAACTGATAATTATCTCACCTCCAACTTCTTCTGCGGCGTAAAATATCCTCACTGCAAACACCAACACCTCCATGACTTAATCCACATCCGTTTTTTCTTTTAAAGAGCAAACAGCGGCATAGATAAGAGCAGCCATGTTCTCTCAGTTCGTCTGCACTGAGATGCTTACGGCGAGTTGCGCGCGAGGACGGTTAGTGTGCAACTGAGAGCAGTTGAGTTTGATGGACATAAAAATCATTCAATCAGTCAGCACGGGCTGTTCAAAACTCCACCCAATGAAATTCATTTCATTGAAAGGAGTTTTTCCAGTGGTGTACGTTCCACAGGTGAATATTTTTTGCCTTTAAACAGGAGGATATGAATAATTTTGAGGACTACTATGTATCTATCTATCTATCTGGCCATATTCTAAAAGTTATTTGAGTTGTTTTTTGTGATAATATATCCACTTTAGTTACAGGTTGTAATGTGACCAAATAGGGAAAATGCAAAGGAGATCACTACTTTTTCAAGTATTTAAGTATTTAATCACAGTAGGCTACATTTTTAATGGACAACGTTCACTCAGAAACTTTTCATGGTGTTCAGAGTTTAGTTTGGAGTGTTAGAGTGTGTTTAGCTAGCTAATTCTGTGTTGTTTGTGTTGATTTATGCTCATCAGTGTATGCTTTAGCAACTCAATTTTACATGGCATATTTACAGGATATTTACATCCATCATTTTCATTGGTCAATGATGCACTGGGCTCTTCCTCTCCCATCATCTCTGTCTCTCCATGTAGAAACCTGTGACAGTATTGCATCATTAACTGTGTTCTCCTCTCTCAGCAGATCTGGCTGGATAACGTTGCAGTGTTTGTTGGTCTCCCTTTCTGTCCTCTCCCCCCCAGCCGGTCGAGGCAGATGGCCGCCCTACCTGAGCCGGGTTCTGCCGGAGGTTTTTCCTCCCTGTTAAAAGGGTGTTTTCCTTCCCACTGTCGCCACCCCTCCGTGCTTGCTCAGGATGGGGGATTGGACCGGGTCAAGTCAAGATTCGATCCAATCTGTTGGTTTCCTTAACTAGGCTATTATGAATCTGACCTGAACTTTTCTGTCTGTGTAAGCGCTCTGAGGGGACATTGTCATGAATGGACGCTATACAAATAAAGTTGAATTGAACTGAATTGAATTGAAATTGAAAATTGGTCCTATCCTCATTTCATCCCCCGTTCCATCTTATTTTCCTCTTCGGGGTTTGACTGGGGATGGACGATTACTGTGTTTGCTGCCTGCTTATCTAGGCTGAGGATTTTAGTCCTTATGAATAGTCATTGTAAGCCCCCAGCCTTGGGGATGGTGTGGCAGATTGAGCTGCCTGTTTGTTTACCAGAAATGCTGAAGTGTCTTGCCTCTAAGCCCTGTGTGGTGGTGCAGGGGTGGGCTGATGTGAAGTAAGCAAGACTCAAATGACTGAAGGGCTAAGGCACCAGCGGCGTGCAGCCACACAAGGGCACAGGGAAAAATAAACATCACTTCAAAGCTGCCTTGTAATGGAAGAAAAGGTCAAGAGTGGGTGGGTGGATACAGATTGTTTTGAAAGTTATTATTTATATATTTATTCATTTTTCATCCAAAGTTGAAGACGGCGTATTCAAAAATTTTAAATGATTCATGTTTTGGGACCTTCTGCAAGCCCTTTGCATCTCCATCAACAAAACTAACAAGATCCTCGCAGTATTACCGAGGGGATGTTTGTTTACTCAGATCAGCTGCTGAGGGAGAAAATAGTGTGCTCCAGTCAGGAGATTGCCTCAGTTTTTTACAGGTAGTGTGTTAAAATCACCAGCAGGGAGCGTTCAGGCATCAGTTTAATATAATGAATATAGCGTGTTTGCTGACATGAGGTCTGGCTGTGGGAATGTGTGCAATTCACAACAAAGCCTGGAGGGAGTGTCAGTGGCGACCAAAGAGAAGCCCACATCACAAAGGAGGACTCTTCATTGTTGTTTCTTTCTCTGAGAGGCAGCGACAGCGCAAACACTGCCTAGTGCTCCATGGACTTGCAAAGGAGAGATAAGAAACATAGCAGGGAGTTTCAACAATACAGCCCATAGTAATGGGGAAGGATGTTACATACAAAAAGGCTGTGACACACACAGAAAAAAAGTCCACTTTCTCTGTAATTCTGCCTGGGAATGTACAGTATTGAGTTAGTCTTGGGCGACCCCTCCCTCCTTTATTAAGCACCAAGAAAACAGGAAGTAGATGCAGCGTTTTAGTGAAATGTGGAATTGTTTAAGTCTAAGAAGACGAAAAGTCAATATTTGGTCTGAGCAGCTTTATTCTTCAACACAGTCTGAACCCTCGTAGACAAGCTTTCCTGCATGTATTTTTTTTCAAAAGTCTTCAGGAAAAACTATCTAGGCTTCTTGGAGGACCTTCCAAAGCTCTTATTTGAACGTTTCTGCCTTTTATTCTGTTCTCTGACCAGATGATCTCACACTGCTTCAGAAATGTTGAAGTCCGGGTTCTGGGGAGGATCCATCCCTCCTTCAGACCTGTTCCTGCTGATCTTCAGTGTAGATCTTGTGATGTCACGTGGCATACCTCAACCTTTTCCCTCTGCTCTCCACCCTTAAGGGTGCATTCCCTCTGTGGCTGTTTGGTCCGCTTTAAACCATGTGGTCTGCTTCCACACATAGTCTGCTTTATTTGGTGCAGTGTGAGCACCAACTGCATCCTGGTGCACACCAAAGAATTGGATTCTGGTTGATCTTGGCTGCTAGCAAATGGACTATTAGACTATGGAAGTGGTGGGCGTAATGGAAGTGACATTTGTTGGACACAATAAAGCATCAAGAAGAAGAAGTAGAAGGAAGTGGGGTAGATCATAGTTTGGGTAGGACAAAAAACAAAGCAAACTGCGTGTTCACCTGTAACTTACAGTACATGTAATTTAAAATATAACTGCTGTTCTGGAGACGACTCGAGCTGTCACCTTGACAACGCAGGTCTACATTACGCTAGGGACACACTGCACGGGGAAGCGCACCGAAGCGCAGCGCACCAATTTTCTCGTCGACACCGCTCCTCTTTCTGTCCACATCGGACGTGCACAGTTGGCAGCAGTCCTGCTTCTCTGCCGTACTTCTACAGCTGATAGTTCCACAATGGCTACATCCCCTGTTCTGCTTGATAGTGATTCGGGCACCCCCCAGTCTTCTTCTTCTTCTTCAGCCCTCTCTCGAAGAAAAGATGTAGGAGAGGCAGACGAAAGACAAAAACAACGGACACCAGGGTTCACAAAGACAGTGATTAATATATCTTCAAAACAATTTTTTGATGAACAGGTGTCGCTTCTACCAAAGGGACTATCTTTTGTATCTAATATGGGAACCAATGTTTTTGGACTTAAAGTGGATTTTTTTAAATGTTTCAGACAAATTAAACTTAAATATTTCTTCAGAGCACATAGGGATTCTACCTCCAACCCCACCTTAAATACAACATCACACACACAATTTAGACCCAAGAGTAATTTCTGCCTTAGTGAGACAAACTCATCAATAAATACTGTTTGTAGACTTGTAGAACAGGATGCAGAGTGCTCGTTGCTAGCTTCCTGCCCCCACCTGCTTGCTCCAGGAAGGCCTCAGCCTCGGCCTTGCGTTAAACACTGGCTTCTTTCACTGAACTTGACCTGTTGGTTGCGTTTGCGGTGTTCAGAACGGTGTTCACAGACCGTCTAAGAAGTCTCTGCTTCAGTTTTTTTGGTAAGTGAATTTATATTTATTTATATAAATTAGCTGTGTGCCTTTGTGCTGCTCATGCTAATAGCTGAGCTTATGAATAAGCTGAGTAGTTAGTTAAACCACCAATAATTATCGAATATATTTACCTTAGGGTTCTATTTTTGAGCAGTAAATTGAATTACAAATTTTGAAATAGTACTGCATTTAAAGCTCAAATTTAAGGTTGAGAGAGTAATGTTTGGAGGAGTGTGACCGAAAGATTTGTGCTGTGTGCACTGACTTTTCCCTGGTCGTACCCAGTCGTACACCCAGAGGTTGAGGGATTGCTGAGGGGTTATTAAAAAATATTAATAACGTCCGTTTCTGGTAAAGCAAAGTGAGGAATATGCACGTTTCACTCGCAGGAGATGGTGTTTAAATATGTAATTTTCCTTTTGTGAAACACCTGCACTTTTACCAATATTATTATTATTATTATTTTTAACTTTCCCAATAGTTTTACTCCTTTACGGTCTTTGCTTTGCACCATGCTTTGCACATAGCTGCTCTTGGAGTTGTCACTGTCTATACAGTGTAACTGCTGCCACCTCCTTGTTCCGTGACTGTGGTCAGCAAGTTGTGACATCGGTTATCACAGGGAATCCGCGGGTCATTAAAAGCATGAAAAGTCATTAAATAGATTTTGTAAAAATTCAGGCCTTAAATGGCATGAAAAAGCATGAACCTAAATTTTTGAGGCATTAAAAATAATGTAAACTTGACGGGTTTTTTTTTTTCTTCACACGATTTATTTTGATTATATAAACATCTGAATTTAATTTTGGTTGGAAGTATAACATGTTGATGGCGGAATGTTTTGACTGTTTCTTATATCTGGTGCGCCGGTGCTGTTGAGTAGCAACGGAAGCAGCCAAACACCGGAGGTCTGTAGCCAGACTGACTGTCAGACTGTTAATAAACAAATACATAAAATCAAGAAGCCAAAATCAGTTAATTGATAAACCAATAACCGAGTCAACATGATTCGCTGCCTGATAACAGAGTGAGTACCGCTCACAGCGTGGGCATTTTCTGGGATGTTTAAGGTTTGATAGCTAATAAACTATGGCACTAAAACTAACTAAAAGATATCTCGGGTGACAGACAAATGAACTTTTTCGGTAAGACTCCAAGGAAAACAGATGAAGTTAAAGACACAGGCAACACAACAGAGAGGCTGCTGGAAGACCCCTAGGCTAGGGTAAGCTGACCAGACATCCCGCATTGTCATTACTTTTTACTGCCAAAGATGACGCTGTCCTACATTGCTGCCGTTTTGTGTTAATGTCTGTAATTTATAAACGATGATGAAAGAGAGAGCTGTCAATCGCAGCCTGACTGCTGATGTGACTTAAATGTCATCAGTCTTGAAGTTGGGACATTAATGCAGGTCCATGTTTGACAGAGTTAATGTTTCCATGCTGCATGGCGGGGCACACGACGTGAAACAACACGAAAAATCCGTGGGTGACAAAAAAACAAACCAAAAAAAACCAAAACGTGTTGCTCAAAAGAAATCTTCCCAGTCATGGACAGATTCCTTCAAAAGCGCAAACCAGAGTCGAATACAGCCAAGAACAGCTGCTGAGTGTTTACCAGTAATACCTGCATAAACCCTGTATCAATTATCAGCTGATCGCCTTTTCTAGCATGAGCAACGTCTCTTCTTCCATTTTGATCCATCTATATGGAGGGCTTAAAATGGTAACTTCAGGTGTTTATATAATGCAGAACAGTAAAAGCTATAGGCTATGATTATTCAAATTGACTCCTTCGTTTTACTTTAAAGTATTAATAGACCATTATTTGTCAGTACTATTGAAGAAGCATTTAAGATGTCTTCCTTATTGGCCTTTGTACTACAAGCCTATATTACAATGAAAATATGAAAAATATTTTGAACACATATATTACTAGACTACATATTTTTTGTATTCTGTAAGTAGTTTCCCTCTAGGTGATCCGGCCAAGCTTGACCAGCAGATGTCCAACATAAGAAGACAACACTGTTGTCTTCATATGTTAGACAGTCTTCTCGCCTGTGCAGTGAACACTTTGAGTCATCACTTCAGCACTGACTCCAGGGTACTGACACCTTTGTACATTGATTTAATTTTTTAAAATGAAAGGATTGTGCATAAAAAATTGATATAAACATACTTTACAGTGTGACAAACAATCATTGATTCTGTACAATTTATGTTCAACATAAAGAGCCTTTGTTGTAAAATTCATATTATTAACCCTACAAGCTCTTTGAAAGGCCTATGATCAAAAATTATTGTGCAAACAGCCAAACAAGAAACAGGAAGTTTTCACAGCACCTAAATATTAATTAAATAGCAAAAATAATTTGTTTTTATAAATGTGGATGAACTACAGTCTTTTAGTGAAAAACAGACACTTCCTTCATGGTTCATGTGGATTTTCCAACAGGGAAGGACATGCCTGAAGGACACAGCTGTACCAACTATTTTCTCTTTCTCTAAGGGCAAAGAACATCTGCCAAGAGGAAAAGTACAGGTAAGTGACATTGAAAAGGTAAGTGAAAACCCCATTTTTGTTGCAAATAGTAACGAGAGGGTTGCAGATGTAGACAACAGAAACAGTGCCATAAAGAGCAATGTCATCGTGTTGGTAGACACAAATCAGGAGGTTTTTGTTGCTCAAAGTGTGATACATGACAACATTACTCTGACAGCAAATGAGTGTGATGAGGGTGATGGGTAGCAGTGTTCAACAACGGGTAGACTCAGCATCTGGTCAGTCTTACACCACGTCATCACAGCTGCAGAGCATTCTGAGGATCATTGCTACGCAGTCACAGAGTCTCCAAGAACACTTAAGAAGAAAGCTAATGCAGCAGAGGAAAAGTTAGTTGTTGCTCGCAAAAAGCTTTGGATGAAATCCCAGTCGACAAGGAGATAGAAGGTAAGAGTTTCTTCCTTGAGATCTGACCACCGTTCTTGAGAAGAAACTTCTAATATTCACTGAATGTGCCTCTCTTCTTGATGGTCTGGATGATGTTCCCAGAGAGATGTTTCAAAAAACGGAAAAGAAGAAAAGATCATTTTTTTCAGAAAACTTAAAGCAATATGCAACTACACTGCACTTTTGCTCTCCAAAGGTATATGACTATGTCAGAGAAAACTTTCTACTTGGCTCTGCCTCATCATTAAACCATCCGCAAATGGTACAGTAGTGTCTCTGCTGATCCTGGTTTTACTGCTGCTTCATTTACAGCTTTAGAAAGTCATGTTGTTGAGAGGAAGAACATTCATAAATAAACTGAGTTTGATGGAAACCAGATTTATGGAGTTATGTTGATATTGGTGCTAGTGAGATGGAAAATGTGGTGGCAATACAAGCACTGGTCCTCCACATGGTTGTTGCAATCAATGAGTCTTGGAAGATTCCCATTGCTTACTTTCTTATCAACAGCATGACTGTGCAGGAAAGAGGCAAACCTGATTCGAGAAAGCCTTATCAGACTTCACCAAATTAGAGTTAGGGTTGTTTCCCTGACATGTGATGGCCCCTCCCAGAACATGACAATGATCAGGGGAGCTTGGTGCCAACCGGGACATCATGGACATGAGATCTTATTTTTTCCATCCAGAGGATCACACACAAAAAGTCCATGTTCTCTTGGATCTGTGTCACATGCTCAAGCTTCTTTGCAATGTTTTTTCTACAGCTAAAGGTTGTGAGGGAAGATGGCCAGCAAATACGATGGCAGTACATTGAGGAGTTGCACAAGCTTCAGGAGAGGGAAGGCTTGCGTCTTGGCAACAAACTCAAAATGGCACACATTCAGTGGCAAAGTCAGAAAATGAAGGTCCATCTTGCAGCTCAACTGTTAACTCTTGAATACTGTGAGCAACAACTGAGGTATCCCCAGTTCAGTGGATGTGCAGCCACAGCAAACTTCCTGCGCACCTTGACAGCTGCAATCCACTCGGCAAAGGCCACAAAGCACCCATTAAACCAGCAACAAAAGAACCTGCCATGGCTATTTTAAAAGAAACGGAGTCACTTCTCAGAGGCCTCAAAATCAAAGGAAAAGACAACAGACATGTACATGTGCATTTCACACAGAAAAAGACACCCATCTGTGGTTTCATCGCTTGCTGCAGGGGGGTGTGATGGGCATCTATGGAGACCTTGTAGAGCAGCTGGCTGCTCTTTGTCGTTATCTTCTGACTTACAAACTTATTCAGGACCACTTGGAGCTGTTCTTCTCTGCGATCAGAGCATGTGGTGGTTACAACAACAACCCCAATGTAAGGCAGTTCCGAGGGGCATACAAGCGCCTCCTTGTACGGCACCAGGTGAGAAAGGGCACAGGTAACTGTCTTCTTCGTGACAACACAACCATCCTTGACTCAACACCTGCAACCGTGAACATTTCACGCAGGTTGGATGTGGAGTCTGTAGAAGCGCTGAATGATGCCATCTCTGACCTTCCAGATGTCAACTACCTGTCTGAGTACAAGGAAGCAGCAATCTCTTACATCACTGGCTTCATTGTAAAAAAGATGAAGGAGAAGATTACTTGCATGCCTTGCTCGCAGGCTCTTACATCAGGTGGATCGGTGGATCGATTCTTGACATTGAAGGATAGAGATGGCTTACAGAAACCATCCCAAGGCATCACTGCAGTTTGCCATGCAACTGAAAGATCCTTCCAACGGCTTCAAAATGCCAATGAGGGAAAGGCTCCACGTGGAAGAGGAACAACAGAAGCCATTGTCACCATTGTGTGTTGAAGCTAACCATGTCCATGTTCTGGTAAAGATGGCTTCTGCATGGTGCTGCAAAATTAGATTAAATCATATAGCACGGCAGGAGACAGACAAGCTAAAAGAGGAAAAAAATTGTGCGCAGAAAACTCACCAAATTAATCCATTTTTTATGGAGAATAGAGAAAAGTTGTTTGGGCCATGTCTTTGTCTTTCAAGATTTGTGTATGTGGTTTTAAACTGTGTGTGATGTTTTGGGAGAAAGTTTGTTATAAATATGTTTATATCTATGGTAGTTGTTCTTATGTGTGTGTACAGCTTTTTGTGTGTAACAATGTGGCCAATGAACATCTTTTCTGTACTTTCCAGACACAGAACGTGGAAAAATGGCATGTGAAGAGCCTTTCTCTCAATGGACACAACTGAAATTTTTACTTGGAACCTGCATTAAAGGGACTTAAGTAACATTCAGTGTCTGCTGTAAGGCACACAAGTCTGTTGAATCTATTCAATATCTGTTAGACTTGCCAGAGCTTTAATCATTTAAATAAAATCAACTTAGAGCCTGCATTAACGAGGCCTAAGTTTACACTAAAGAACAACTGTAGCTTGCACAGATAATCTTAACAAACACCAGGATGATTTTCAGTTGGAGTCTACAGGAACGGGGCCCAACTATCCAGGAAATGCTCTTAAAAATCACAATATAAAGGATACTACACTGAGAGTTGTACATAGACACACTCATGCACTGTTTAATTTGCTCATTTTTATTGGCCGTAAAGGACAGGATGTTACTAACTTTATCTTAGAGTCTGCATAAACGAGACCTAAGATGAAATAGTAACACAATTCCATACGCAACCTTCTCAACATTTATGTAAATATTTCCCGATATTGTTCAGTAGAATATAAAATATTAAAACAAACAAAAAAAATGTAATATATATTTTCTACTAAGACATTTTGAACAATAAAGGTT
The DNA here is from genome assembly GCA_023101725.1 of Atherinomorus stipes. Classification (NCBI taxonomy): domain Eukaryota; kingdom Metazoa; phylum Chordata; class Actinopteri; order Atheriniformes; family Atherinidae; genus Atherinomorus; species Atherinomorus stipes. Next base: position 47,013 of record JALJCO010003207.1, read on the forward strand.
CATACCGTTGATTCTGTAAAAAGTTTTTAGAATTGAGTTTAACTTTTTGGGTTTAGGTAAGTGCTGTCATGGTGAACCCAAACCTCATTTGATAATAATTTTTATCTTTATGTTTCATGTGAAATTTGTTGATTTTTTTGTTTTCTCTTTCCCCTGGGCCCTGTGGCGCTCGGGGATAGCTGCCACCTGTGCCCTCTAGCTGTCTTTTAGGTGGATGCACGGACATCCTGGCATTGGGCTGCTTTTCTTCTGAGCTCTCTGGAGGCAGACGGTTGCTGCTGCTTGGGGCTTTTCGAGTGCGCATCTGACCTTCAGAGGAGTCATGGTTATATTTAAATGGTCACTTTCAAAATCACAAACTCACCCCTGACGTTTTACACACAAATACCATTAAACCCACAAACATTATTGTTCATGGTTTAAAGAGTTACACCTTGTTTACATAGTTGCACTTTAATGTCAGTGTTTTCTTGGACTGTTATGCCATGCATAAGGTGTAGCTGCTAGTTTCTGTTTGGGTTTGACTTCGCATTTGTATTGGTGGTTTTCTTTCCCTCTTGTTCATCTACACTCTTTTTCTTTTTATTCACCCTCTGGTTCGTCACTTCTTCACGAAGAGGATTAGGGCCACTAGAAAAAAAAAAAAGAATTCTGAGAAAAAGTCAGAATTCTTGACTTAATCTCAGAATTCAGACTTTTTCCAGAACAGTAAAAAAAAAAAAAAATTTTTTTCAGGATTTTTTTTTTCAATTTCCGAAAAAGTCAGAATTCTTACTTTTTTCTCAGAATTCTTTTTTTTTTTTTCTAGTGGCCCTAATCCTCTTCTGTACGTTCCAGTGTTTACATGCAATTTTGGTAATCAACCAATCAAAATAAATGATCAGAAGGAATCAAATTTAAGAATCAAGGGAACTTCATACCCAAAAGGCTCCTCTTGGCAAAGCAAATCTGTCCAGCACATCACGGCAGCTAGACCACCATTCTGCTGTCAGGCTGCTGGACAGGACATGTTAAAAAAACAAGCAAACAAACAAACCAAAAAAGAAAGTAGAAAAATGGCATGTTAAGAGCCTTACTCTCATTAGACATCACTGAAAAGTTACTTGGAGTCATGAAAGGGCCCAAATAACATTATAACTCTGTAAGTC
>JALJCO010003209.1:0-27500 GCA_023101725.1 Atherinomorus stipes
TTTAATGTCAGATTCTGGCCAAAAACGGACTGCAATCTGGATAAGTAACCCTATTTGGCCCTACTGGCTCCTCAGAACTTCGATAGCAAGAACGCCCCCAAGGGGTGGCCATGGCCCCCCCTGAACAAAAAGCCGACCACCCCTGCAAAAATTATATTTTTTCATTTATATAATTTTTATGTACCATTAACATAAAATGGTACACAAATGTAAGCAAACGCAGCATGCTTTCTTACATTTCAATGTCAAAATCTTTATAAGCTAATAGATATAAAATGAATAAAAATATTACAATTACACTAGAATCACCATTTTCTGCCAATTGCTGTTTTTTTCATAGTCCCCCGCAGGTCTGTAACTCCAATTAACTCACTGTTTCTTAAGCAAATTCATCCAGGAAGGCTCCACCCAGAACTGCTCCAACCAGTTTCTGATGCCCCTTTCACATCAGCTCCTACTTACCCAGCCCTCGTTGGCCCGACACCACACTACCCAGTTTAGTTTGTTCACATTACAACTGAGGCGTCTTCAGCTCTGGTTTTCAGTGTGGACGAGGTCTTAGTGAAGTTTTGTGAGGTCATTTGTTCGTGACACACATACACAGGGCGTCAGGTTTACATGCAAAGTCAATGGCCGACGCGCGTCGAGGAGGTGTTGAAAACCCAGCGTTGCATTTCGCACAGCGAGTTTTGAGATTTTGAGCGTTTGATGCACGTTACGTGCATCACCGGCGGCAGACACCAAAGTTGGAAAATCTGAACTTTGGCGTCAACCAATCAGAGCGAGTCATGACACAGACACACATTTTCTGACAGGACAGGGAACACCCAGAAGAACCACGGGAACCTCCTCTCTCTCTGAAGACAGAGGACAAACTGGGATCTGTGTGCAGTCCTGGTGTCTGAACGGTGGTTTGATGACCTGCTGTCCTGATGGGATGTACTGGGCTGATAATGCTGCCCCGCACCGGGACAGCGGGTTGTTAAACTGGGCCGGATCAGACGGCTGAAAGTGCCGCTCGCCAGCAGCTCCTGGAGTAATGATGAAACCCATCACAGCCAGAACACCTGGAATCATCTGGTGAACCGGACTCAGAGCAGAGACGCCCGATGACGACGTTCCCTGCTTTGTTTATCACAGAAAGCCGAGCCGCTCTCTCTCCTGCAGCTGTCATGGTGCAGACAGACCGGTGACAGGAAAAAGAAAAAGGCTGGGCACCCCTCGCCGCGCATCAGGGGCGTCAAGACGCTGGAAATCAAGCGTCCGACTTTTTAGTGACCAAACGTCCAACTTTGGGCGTCAGGCGCGATTTTGACGCCAACATCGCGCTTGGTCTGAACACACCGTCACTGACATGTTTCTCTTTAGCTGATTTTGTCTTACTTTGAGTGTAATGAGGTATTTTGACTAGAAATTAGAAAAATATACTTGCTAAGATATGAGTTTTTCCAGCGTGTTGGTGAAATTAAAGAAGTTTTCTGCAGATAATGCCCTATACAGAGGCACTCATTCTGCCCACTTCACGTCCATGATATGGATATATGTGGATCGATGACTAATCTAAACAGTGTCCAAAGGAGTCAGAGTGATGCAGAAATGTTACTGGTGAGCAAATGCACGTATAAATTCCGAGAAATAAGGTCCAGGTTGGGAGAAACAATAGATATCCTATAATAACCCTTGGCCACCCTTAAAAAAACCTCTGCTGGCCCCAGCCCAACACAGTAGTGGCCAAAACTGTTTCTACTCGCCCCGGGAAGAACGCAGGCGGTGGTGCTGGGCTGAATAGGTGCTGGTGGGGAAGGCGCTTTAGTCAGCCGTTGCTTGGCCATATTTTGGCTTCAGCCCCGTCTTATCCCTGGTTTACAGCCATTTTGGCTCTTATCTGGTGGGAACACTCACCCCTCCGTTGGCCCAGGGGTCCAGGTCTCCGTTGGAGAAAATGATGTTACTGGCTGTGGAGAGAGCTGAACAGTGGAGTCCATTAATTAGCTGCTAAAACCTCTGAAACCTGAGTGCTGCTGATCTACGGAAGCCTTTTAGGACCTTTTAACTCTTCCGTTTTCCCCACAAATTTAGCTCCTGCTCTCATAATTAAGACCAGGAGGATCTCAGAGCTTACCATCGCCCCAGAACTGGACTCTGAGCCAGTCCGGTCTGGGCAGCACGGCCCAGCGTTTGGAGCAGTAAGTGTCCCGGTCCTGCTGGGTGAAAGCCATCGGAGGAAACATGTCCGTCACGTTGTTGCTCTCATAGCACAGGTTGATCTCGGTGCACGCCTGCAGCCACACACAGACATTAGACAGGCCAGAGGACGGTGTCAGTCAGCTGCAGAAACACCCGCACGTGTCAGCGGAATACCTGGTAGTCCCAGGCCAGACTGTCCCAGCCCAGCCCACACCCGGTCGGGTCAGCACACTCCACATACAGACTGTACAGGTCGAAGCAAGACAGCACGCCACTGGAGTTGTAAACAATCCCTGCAGACGGAAAAGCAGTGAAGATGTGGAAAGAACGAGCAGACTGGACTCTGCTGGAGGGTTGCTTCGTACCTGCGGTGTCCCGGAGGTTCGCCAGCAGCTCAGGTCCTCTCAGCATGGTCTCACAGCCCACCTGCAGTCACACAACCAGCTTCAGCCTGACACACCTGTTACACAAGAAAACCTCATATCTGAGGTTCTGGGACAGCTCTGGAGCTCTCAGATATCTGGAGGAGTAGGACTGACTCAGACGTGACAAGTTGATAATCGGTAGGGATGCACGATATTGGAATTCTGGCCGATATCCAATATGCCGATATTTTAAAACTCAAGTGGCCAATAACTGAAATCGATACCAATATTAAAGCTGAAAAAATAAGTAGTCATTGCAAATAGCAGTTTTTTCATTCATTTCTGACACTTTTTAAAATAGGGGTGGTAAAAATATCGATACACTGAAATATCGTGATATTTTCATATGCCAATATCAAATCTGTATTTAAAAACGCAGTATCGATCTATTTTACTTACAAAATCCCACGATATTTCGTGAATTCCTGCGAGATTTTGTAACAGAACGATGAAATATCGCGAGATTTCATTAGTAAAATAGATTGATACCGTGTTTTTAAATGTCAATATGATATCAGCACATGAAAATAAGAAAAGACCCTGCCTCGGAGTAGGAGCTAAAAAGGTTCTAGGAACTGAGGTCTGAGGTCCCTAGTTCCTATATGTGCGAATGCACCAAAAAATGGACTGGTTCCTGAAAAGGTTCTAGGAACTCCAAAAGGTTTCTACAGTCCGAAAGCGCTGAACAGGAGTGTACCAATTCATTATTAAATCCATCACAATGGTACACGACCCGAATCCAGAACTATTCTGAAATGTCCAGAAGCAATTATTTTATACTAATTCAATGACCCAAATACAGCTGCAAAGTGTGGCAGAAGAACCTGCGGCTGCCGCCCGGACGCTTTGGTGGACGAAACGTCCACCAAAGCGTCCGGGCGTACTTCAAATAAAGGTAAACAAGATGTTACGTGATACAAATGAGCGTGATGATGAAAGCTGGTAAGCAGCTTTACAATAGCTTTGAATAAAAGAGATGAGAAACCTCAGTTTTGTATCAGATGATCTGGGGCATAAATTTGTCTCTGTCTCAGACTATTGCGTCAAACATGGTTCCTATCAACGTCCTCCCTCATGTGCCAACGCAGACTGATGGGGAAGGTAGTTCTGATAACTAAACTCCAGACGGGGAGTTCTAGGAACTGATCTAGAACCTCTCTGATAAGTTTCCTTTTTTCAACCTGGACCTTATTTCTAGAAGTTTATACGTGCATTTACTCACCGGTAAAGTTTCTGCATCACTTTGAGTCCTTCAGAAGATATTACGTTGAGTCACCCTTCGATGTACATCCAGTAAAATGGCAGAGACGGGGCAGCCTCTATATAAGGCATTATCTGCAGTAAAACTCTTTCATTTCATCAATATTTTAAGTAGAATGAACGAACGAACGAGTACTATTGTCCTGTGAGTCCAGATTTAGCTTTCTGTTAGTTATCAAGGTTCTACATACTTTTTGAGGCCGTGCGTTCATTGTGCGCGCTTCCGTAGTACAGCTGAGAAGATCAGCTGCTACCCAGACAACAAAAACACAATTAGAGAAACTCTGAACTCACAGGACAAAAGTACTTATTCATTCATTCACTCTACTTAAAGTATTGATAAAATGAAGGAGTTTACTGCGGATAATGTCTGATAGAGGCTGCCCCGCCTCTGCCATTTTACTGGACGTACACCGAAATGGAACTCAACCTAATATCTTCCCATTACTTTCCAAGTGACGCAGAAACGTTACCGGTGAGTAAATTCACGTATAAACTCCTAGAAATAAGTCCCAGGTTGAAAAAAAGGAAAGTTATCATTTGACACTGGCCTAAGAACTGTGTCGTGTAAAAGGATGAAGGTGGGAGTGGAAGAGTGCATGTCCTCCTCCTGCAGATTTACCTTGACAGGGTTGGCCGGCAGGTTGCCCATGAAGTGAGTGCTGTAAGGATAGTCCAGCATGGCCATCAGAGTGAAGGCGTTCCTCAGGAGGCCGAAGAGCTGGTGGACGTCCTGACCGGATGATGGAGGCTTACACAGGGCAAACTCTGCCTGGATGCGGCTGTAATCTGATACCAGAACATCATCTCTCATTTCCACCAGAACTAAATCAGAGGATTCAGCTTCCACTCCAACATATACTGAATAACACTGTGCTCCAAGTTACTATGCAATAAACGGTCAAAGTAAATCCCAGCCAGCACGTTTTTAAAGTCATCAACCATCAAAACAGAATTCAGTTGCTACTGAACAAACCTCCCAAAGATAACAGTATGACAGAACTAGAAACAGGGTTCCCACTCTTTTCTTGAAGTTGGTTTCCAGGACTTTTCCAGGACATTTTCAGGACTTTTACAGCTGCAACAGTACGAGTCAGTTTTGGAGAAGTGTTCTACAATTGTAGCATATATTTTTTACTACGATGAAGTAGTGATGAAGTGGCGATGAAATGATGATGAAGATGAAGGGAAGACGAAGCGGCGACGAAGACCAAGCAAAGACGAAGCCTGGTCTCGCTTGGTTTGGGGGCTGGGTGGGGTGGACTCGTGGCGTGGGGGAGGGTTGGTGGCCCTGTGGATCCCATCCATGGTGTATGTGGGTGGGTGTATGACTGGAGGGGAGGCGTGAGTGCAGGGGGATGTGTATGGTTGTCTGTGGGAGTGTATGGAGGAGAGTGGCGGGTGAAGGTGCATGGGAGATGAATGTTTGAGTGTGGGAGGAGGGGTGCATTGGTGGGGTTTGTGTGTATCGGGTTGGAGGGGTTTGGGTGGGGAGCGAGGATGGATCTGTGAGGGGATGGGATGTGGGGCAGCTGAGTGAATGAGGGTGGTGTGTCGGAGGGTGGACGGGCGGGGGTTCTGGCAGGGTTGGAGGATTGTGTATGTCACGGCCGGGGTGGGGGGTGCGGGCTTGGGTAAAGAGAGGGGGGACATGGGGACCAGGGGGGCGGATGGGAGGGGACTAGCTGGGAGGAATTTGGGCTGGAAGAGGGAGGAGATGTGGGTAAGTGGTCGGAGAAAAGGGGGGATGGGGGAAGGAGACGTATGCTTGTGAGTGTCTGGTAGGGATGAAGAAAGAAGGGCGGGAGTGTGACAGGTCAGAGGGAAGGGTGGGGCTGGGGGGTTCGGTCCTCCTGGGTTTCGGTTGGGCCGCCTGGGTCAGGTGGGGGGGGGGGCTGCTCCTGGGCGCTTGGGCCCGCGGTATTTTTCTAATTTTCCATGTGTTTTTCATGACTGGAAAAATGTTCAATCATTTTCCAGGTTTTCCAGGATGTGTGGGAACCCTGTAGAAAAGCACTCGGAGAGCGCAGACCTCCTCCAAGCAGCTCATGTTCCCTCATGTTTTGACTTATAAGAAAAACTTCTACTCCTGCGTTCATCTAATCTCCATCATTGATTCCTTGACCATGAAAACATCCCAGCAGCATCTGGAATCATGCTCGTATCACGATTACTTCAACAGTTATTTCCAGAAATCCATATTTCCATGATTGCGGTTTTCTTCTGGATCTAGCTCCGTTGCTGCTGCAGATGCATCAGTTTTGTGACAAACTCCTGATTCAGCAGTCTCGGCTACAGTTTGGTGTTTGCTGCATGTCTGCATCTTCATTTGTTTCCTTTCAGCATAGAAAACTACAACCGCTCCCCTTATTTTGTGTGTTCTGGATCGTAGTATCCGGAATTTTCTCTGGATCCGGATCAACTTTCCAAACATTCTAGAACTCATTGAGATTCTTTGCTGTCATATTTTACCAAACACTCGGAACATTTGTATGGAGTTATATGCAAAAATTCCATAATCTGGCCAATCTCACAATGACAAAGAATCCTTCAGAACATTCCTGGATCCAGAAGGTGATCCGGATCACCACCAACACTTAATGGGTTCATCCTTCGACTGAGACATACGGCTGGTGAAGATTTCAGGTCAATCTGTCCAGAACTTTTTCTGTAAAGTTGCTGACAGACAGACGGACAAACCAATGCTACCAAAACATGACCTCCTTGGAGGAGGTAAAGAGGTTCTCCAACCTCGAGCCCTGAGGAGACGCGGTGAAACGTTAGAAAAGCAGCCCAAATACAGCAGCGTCCATCTGCAGCTCTCCACCAGGACGGGATAACGGCCTTCAAGGCCACTTTCAGGGAGCCAGACTGAGGCCACGTTTACATGAACTAGTGTGAACTCTGCGTTCACACGAGCGTTTAGAGGAGAAATTGTGCGTGCAGACGGGCAGCACATGTGCTGGAATGTCATGTTTGTGATGCAGTATGCACGCTAGGTCGCTAGATGGCGTAAGGCTGCACTATAAACCAAAAATGTCCCCACACCGACATTTACAATGATAGCCGACGTCATTTTTCCCATGTCAGTATATTCAGTGTGCTGTCCCAACCTGCCACAACCAGACTTTTTACTCTCCAGACTTGCCGTAGTTTCCTCAGCGACGTTCCTGCTTGTGTTTCCATCATCTTTTGCACGTTTTCTGGTCATAACCTTGAAGAACACGTCTGCAAGTGATCAGTGACGTTCATGTGATGTCAGTGTTTGGTGTTAAATGTTTGAGGGAATGTTGTTTGTGTTTAACATTTTGAAAACGTTAGCAATGCTAATTGCGTTAGCCTGTCTATGGGTTTTTCAATGTTAAGTTAGCATTCATGCTAATCGATAGTCATTTCATAATAAACCCATCAGTGTGTTTTTCATGGACACAAAGTAATATTTGCTCATATGCAGTGTTGGGAACATTACTTTAAAAAATAAATAATTATAGTTACTAATTACTTCTCCAAAAAAGTAATGGCATTAGTAACGGAGGTACAGCTTTATAAAAATAACTAATTACTTGGAAAAGTAATTATTCTGTTACTTTTTAGTGTTCCTTTTGAGGTTACTTTAAATTAATCTGAATTAATCTATTAAATTAATCTTTATGTTGAATTGAAACAAAAGTGAATATCAGATCTGACTGATAAATGAAATTAATGGAAACTTTTCAGAACAAATTACGAACAGGAAAATCATGGACACTCAGACTGATGGATGTGGAGGCTCCGTCTCCTCCTCAGGAGGTGATAACGGCTTCCAGCCACCACGAAGAAACACGAAGTTTCTAATGAACGTTTCTCATCATGTTCGTGTCTTTTATCTCGGAGGGAAACTGATGTTTGTGATGGGGGGGGGGGGGGGGGGGGGGGGGGGGGGGGGGGGGGGGGGGGGGGGGGGATTCCAGTTTATAATTCTCCCCGTTGTGCGCGCGTGTGTTCGGCTGCGCACATTGACTGGAGTTTGTAATGACAGTCCTTCTTCATCATCATCACTGTTTCTGTACCGCTCCGGTCAGATGAAGACAGATCTAACAAGCAGAACTAGTGTAATAAACAGTTGGTACGGAAAGTATTCAGACCCCTTTAAACTTTTCACTTTTTGTTTCATTGCAGCCATTTGCCAAAATCAAAAAATTTAATTCTAATTCTCATTGATGTACACTGAGCACCCCATCTTGACGGAAAAAAAAACTAAAAACGTAGAAATTTTTGCAAATTCATTAAAAAAGAAAAACTGAAATATCACATGGTCATAAGTATTCAGACCCTTCACTCAGTACTGAGTAGAAATGCCCTTTTGAGCTACTACAGCCATGAGTCTTCTTGGGAATGATGCAACAAGTGTTTCACACCTGGATTTGGGGATCGTCTGCCATTCTTCCTTGCAAATCCTCTCCAGTTCTGTCAGGTTGGATGGTGAACGGTGGTGTTCAGCCATTTTCAGGTCTCTCCAGAGATGCTCAGTTGGGTTTAAGTCAGAGTTCTGGCTGGGCCGGTCCAGAATGGTCACAGAGTTGTTGTGAAGCCGCTCCTTTGTTATTTTAGCTGTGTGCTGAATCATTGTCTTACTGGAAGGCAAATCTTCGGCCCAGACTGAGGTCCTCAGCACTCTGGAAGAGGTTTTCTTCCAGGATCTCTCTTTAATTGGTCGCATTCATCTTTCCTCCAATTGCAGCCAGTCGTCCTGTCCCTGCAGCTGAAAAAAAAAACATAGCATGATGCTGCCACCACCATGTTTCACTGTTGGGATGGTATTAAGCATGTGATGAGCAGTGCCTGGTTTTCTCCACACATACCGCTTAGAATTAACTCCAAAAGTTCAGTATTGGTCTCATCAAACCAGAGAATCTTATTTCTCACAGTCTGGGAGTCCTTCATGTGTTTTTGGCCAACTCTATGCGGGCTTTAATATGTCTTGCACTGACTCTGCCATAAAGCCCTGACTGGTGGAGGCTGCAGTGATAGCTGACTTTGTGGAACTTTCTCCATCTCCCTACTGCATCTCTGGAGCTCAGCCACAGTGATCTTTGGCTTCTTCTTTACTCTCTCACCAAGGCTCTTCTCCCACCATTGCTCAGTTTGGCTGGACGGCCGGGTCTAGGAAGAGTTCTGGTCGTCCCAAACTTCTTCCATGTAAGGACTATGGAGGCCACCGTGCTCTTAGGAACCTTTAGTGCTGCAGAAACTCTTTTGTAACCTTGTCCAGATCTGTGTCTCGCCACAATTCTGTCTCTGAGCTCCTTGGACAGTTCCTTCCACCTCATGATCCTCATTTGCTCTGACATGCACTGTGAGCTGTAAGCTCTTATATAGACTGGTGTGTGTCTTTCCTAATCAAGTCCAATCAGTTTAATTAAACACAGCTGGACTCCAATGAAGGAGTAGAACCATCTCAAAGAGGATCAGAAGAAATGGACAGTCTGAGTTTAATATGAGTGTCACTGCAAAGGGTCTGAATACTTATGACCATGTAATTTTTCAGTTTTTCTTTTTTTAATAAATTTGCAAAAATTTCTACATTTATAGTTTTTTCTGTCAAGATGGTGTGCTGAGTGACATTAATGAGAATTAGAATTAACTTTTTCGATTTTGGCAAATGGCTGCAATGAAACAAAAAGTGAAAAGTTTAAAGGGGTCTGAATACTTTCCGTACCAACTGTATCTTTAGTATTAACTAGTAACTGAATTCGTGTCATGGGTGATGAGCACCAGCACAATATAGTTCCAACAAAAGTAAAACTTCTGTTCACCAGGAACAAAAGTGAATCTTTCGCAATAGTAACGCTGTCAGTGACGGACAGTAACGGTAACGCTGTTGTAATGATGGACTTAGTAGCTAGTTAGATAAACCCGTTACTGAAAAAGTAGTGCCGTTAGTGACGCCGTTTATCTCTAATGCCGTTATTCCATCACTGCTCATATGTAAATAAGAATCTGACTCATTTAAGTTTATTCATATGTACATGTGTATGTTTGTATTTTAGTTTCTCAGAGCTTCTCAGAAACGTCCTGAACGCATCTGCGACCTCCTGGTGTTTACTGGAGGAACCTGTTCTCCATCTGCCAAACTAGACGTCCCATCAAGTTCCAGTACGGGCAGAACATCTTTGTTTTACTAAAATCAAGAGTTGTGGCTGTTTTATAGGTCGGCTGTGTTCATGTTGCTGAGCTACATGTACGTACATGTAGTCACATGACCCCCCCCCCCCCATCCAGTCTGGAACCAGTTATCCTCCATTTATCGTTACCCAGGTCAACTGTTCAATATATCGTGATAATGTCTGTTGGCCGTATCACCCAGCTCTAAGATGGCGCCACCATCAAGACTAAGCGGCATGAATATTTCTGCTCATCTTTCTGGTTGTTGATGTTTTCCTGCACTGGTGCTTGGTTATGATGTCATCATTATGTGACAACAAACACTTTTTCAAATTAAAAAACAAACATGCGTTTTCAACTATTTTCATGGTGATGTTACACTGGAGCATTTTAAAGATTTCCACTTTGGAAGGTGGTTTCATTTTCTTGCATTTTTGACTCAAAACCCAAAACGCCAGAACCATCTAAACCAGGGGTGTCAAACATAAGGCCCGGGGGCCAAAGCCGGCCTGCCAGAGGGTCCAGTCTGGCCCGCGAGGTGACTCATTAACGGTCACATTCAAAACTATTAAACAAACTTTAGTTTGTAGTTGGTCCACCAGGTCCACCACTCTTATAATGGGGTCAGGATTACGTCACACATGCGGAGATCTTATTTCTCTTGAAAAACCACCAATTATGATGTGAAATATTGTATTTTTTAGTTCCACATACCTGTGATTCAATATTACAGTAAGTGGTTTTGGAGATGAATTGTGATCTATAAGTTATCATGAACATGTAGTGTCATATCTGAATTAGTTGATCATAATGACAATAATAAAAGTAAAAGTATAAAAACACAATATAAAAATTATTCAATATTTGGGAAGTTTTAACAGAAAATTTATTTTATAAAGTCAGATTTATGAGTTTAAATTAAAATGTATATAAATATTTTGTCATATAAAAATATATAATAAAATATCGACTGAAATTTATACATAAAATGAATAAATAAAATATAATCAAATGAAGCAAAATATTGTGGGAACCAATTATGTTTCTCAAGAAATTTCATGTTAATTTTTTTCTAAAAAGGAAAGTTCATTTCATAGAAACATGTTGACAATGTGCTAAAATAAAGGGAAACATTTGCAGTTATTGTTATATATAGGATATTATGTGATAATTTTTCTGGTCTGGCCCACTTGAAATCAAATCGTGCCGTTTGTGGTTCCTGCGTAAAATGAGTTTGACACCTCTGCTGTAAGGGATAGTTCTTCCGCCGTCAGCAAACGATCCAGATCAACTGAAAGACACCGGAAGTACGAAGAAAAAGACTTGATCAGCGTAGAAAACCACGTCATAGTTTCAGGTTCTGCTCCTGTGCCGGCTCGGCCAGTCGCGGCACTCGCGAGTCTCATTTCTTAATCCATCCTTTAATAATGTGGAACATCCGTGTTTGTTTCTTTAAATGGATTCACCTGGCAAACGAATGATCACAGGTGTCTGAAAACGATTTCAGTGATCTGAAGAGCCCTGACACACAATCCCATCCACGAGTTTAACAGAAAACCAAAAACCAAACCAAAACTCTTTGAGTCTATTATAATGTGTATAATAACTTGTCCAGCCAACATGACAGACGAGACCTTTTTTACCTTGACGATCAGCTAGCTGCTTCAGCTGATGGAAAGCTCCTCTCACAGCATCCCTGCAGTCTGTAGACACTTCCTCAAAGTCCTGACAACCACAAACAAGGAGCAGGTTTTAGTTTCCAGGAGAAGCAGAAGCTGTCCTCCATCTCCGCTGGAAGATCATGCAACAGCAGGATCAGGATGGAGGGAGTTTTTACAGGAGCCCTATCATGAAAAATGGACTTTTAAGAGCTTTTAAGCATGCCAGCGTGTTATTTTCTCATAAAAACCTAATTTAAATCCTTATTTATCTTCATTTTATCTTAATTTGAGTAATCTACATGAATATTTAAACCAAGCGCTACCTCCCTGCAACGACTGACTACATATGGCCAGTTACATGGCACCAATCACCAAAGTCCAAATACGCATGCGCAGCATCGTAGCATGACCACGGTTCCCACTCTTTTCTTGAAGTTATTTTTCAGGACTTTTCCAACTGCTACAGTTCTAGTCAAGTTATCACAAGATAGACTGATAAATTCCACCCAAAGCTTTTGAAGAAGTGTTCTACAATTGTAGCTTATATTTTGTACAGCGTTGAGGTAGCAATGAAGCAGCAATGAAGAAGCAATGAAGCAGCAATGAAGAAGCAATGAAGCAGCGATGAAGCAGCCATGAAACAGAGATGAAGCAGCAATGAAGAAGCAATGAAGCAGCGACGAAGCAGCGACAAAACAGAGATGAAGGAGACAAAGCAGCAACGAAGAAGATACGAAGCAGCAACGAAACAGAGATGAAGGAGACAAAGCAGCAACGAAGAAGATACGAAGCAGCAACGAAACAGAGATGAAGGAGAGAAAGCGGCAACGAAAATGATATGAAGCGGCGGCGAAGTGGCGACGAAGCAGCGATGAAGCAGCAATGAAGAAGCAATGAAGCAGCGACGAAGCAGAGATGAAGGAGAATGGTTTGTCACCCGTCAGTGACCTCAGTCAGGTGAACGTGGCAGAGCCCGGTTATTTTAGTACTTTGAGAGAGTTGCAGCGTTGTTCCTGCTTTCATTTCATCACCTCATCCAGAAGTTATGTCTGGATGGCGGCCGCTTCCGGGGATTTGAGACCAAACTGAATACTACACCAGTCTGACACCAAACTGAATACTACACCGGTCTGACACCAAACTGAATACTAAACCAGTCAGAGACCAAACTGAATACTACACCAGTCTGACACCAAACTGAATACTACACCAGTCTGACACCAAACTGAATACTACACCGGTCTGACACCAAACTGAATACTAAACCAGTCAGAGACCAAACTGAATACTACACCAGCCTGAGACCAAACTAAAGACTATGCCAGTCTGACACTAAACTGAATACAACACCAGTCTGAGACTGGCCTCATTCGTGCAAATAAGACGCGCGTTTGGGGTTTGTTGCGCCACAAATTTGTGTCAAACGCGCATCTTATTTGTGTCTGTACATTGACTTTACATGTAGTTTAATTTGCGCAAGTAATTCTATTCGTGTCCGTTGTGAACACAGGGTAACGTTTGACAGAAACATCTGTCAGGGTAACTTTCTATCCCTCCCTCCTTCCTTCTATCCATCCACATCTGCTTTGCTTTTGCTGCTCCACATATCTTACTGTCCAGATCTCCATCGCACATCAAGTTAAGCACCAACAAAGAGAAACATCACTTTATCCAGGAGAACGAGATGACACTTACAGCCGTAACGTCCCTGAAGAACTGTCCCGGGTCTCCGAGTCCAGCAGTGGACAGGACAGGGGCGCTGGCTGCCAGAGCTCCGGCCACCACGTTGGGGTACTTCAGCCTCATGTAGACCGACAGCATCCCACCATAACTAAGAACACATGAGACCACCTGGGATCAGACATGAGACTGAACAATCAAACTCATGAGACAGTCTGGGATAAACTGACGAGAATAAAACCGCCAGATTAGATACTTAGACTGAGATGAAAGCATCTGGGATTAGCTCAGACCAATATGAGACCATTTATGATTGAAGAAATCAAACTCATATGAGACAATCTGGAATTAGAGAATCAAACTAGGATGAAAATGCCAGGGATTACATCACCACTTATATGAGAGTGCGGGATTACATAATCAGACTAAGGGTGTGCGTTGGGAATGGCTAAATTCACAATATTAATTCAAATAAGAAACTAAAGAAACTAATAATAAATAAAAATTTACAAAATTATAATTTAGTGAAATAAATTATTGCTTTTGAATTGTGGTAGGAAATAATAATTTAAAAAAAGAAACAAGCAAATCTGTCCCAGACACATTAGAGCATCTTTCCCATTAACATGGACCAACATACCTGTCAACAGGTGCAGACGTCTGATTGGACGTTACAGAAAACACCTGATTGCAGTGATTGAATCAAAGTATTGATCAACAACATTTTAGCTTCGGGGTCCCGTCATGCTTGTTTACTTGTTTTATTTGTTGTGTGTTTGTTTTTAATATTTCTGTTGAATCACAATTCAAAATCAATGTCATTATTTTCATTTATTACTTTTATTTAATATTACTTTTTTCAATTTCATCTTATTTCACTGACAGATGATTTTCCTTCTTTAATTGGAGGTGATGAATAATTTGAGGATGAAGTACATCAGGAGCACGGGGCGGCTGAAACGCTCGATGGAGGTCTCCGCTACGCAGCAGTTTGACTCGGAGACTGGAGGGCTGATCTGCCGGTCGCAGCGTGTCTACAAACAACAGTTTACCTTAAACTGCTGCAGCAGGAATGTTTGTCACCGTGGAACAGGGAGGAGACATGATAAAGACGCACACCACGCTAACATGGCATGTTTTCATGCCTCGGCGTGTGGCAACGTGCCGTGACAGGGCTGCAACCTGCATCTGCAGACTTTAAAGGGCTGTAAACATCCTGAACACGGCAGCATTTTTCATTAACCGTCCTGAAAGATGCAGCAATTATAATTATTAATATTTATCATTTCAAAGCGGTAGCATCCACTCATCCCTCTGAAAGCAGCAGCAGCTGTGACAACTCCAGAGCTGACACACCTCACCGCCGGAGACGTTCATGTTGGACATCACATGGACGTGGTACAGGTTCTTGATGCCCTAGTAAAAACTTTCCAGGAGTCATTCGTGTCGTTTCCACGTATCTGTGGTAGAGATGCACCAATCCCATACCTGGATCAGATATCGGCTCCGATACTCACAAATTATAGCTGGATCTGATATCGGATGAATGAGGCCAATCCAGTCATTTCTGTTTTTATCAGTATCATAATAAATGTACACTTTGATATTTGTTAATAACTAAGATTATATCTGTGTTCATTTGTTCATTAACAAGCTTACGCTTCATTCATCCAACAGTAGTATCGGATCAGTACCAAGTATCGGCCGATACGCTCAGTCCAGGCATTGGAATTGGACTGGAAAACCTGGGTTGGTGCATCTGTAATCTGTGGTCTGTATGTAGACTTTACCTCTGAATGATGATCTGCTGCTGATAAACGCGGCCCCTGCGAGCAGATGTTATGCAACACGCAGAGCGCTGATATTACCTGTATATCAGAAGTCTGTAAATCTCAGCTAATTCTCTGACTGTGGTAATCCAGTCTGAATGCACCACAGAAAAACAGATGTAGGGTTAATTATTCCGCCAATAGGGAATTATCTCGCTTCCGTGTTCCGAACTTCCGGTTTTTAACACTTAGACGGCCCACTTCCGGCCCAGTTCAATGTCCCTGCTTTACTTCGTAGATAACGTGAATAAACGCCAACCCTACTGAAATTTTCACGGATTCCAGACTGAAGTGATACTAAGGAAGAAGTGGATCAAAGCGATTCTCCAGAGTGAAGGGCCGAACTTTATAATAAAACAACGTAGCATGTTTGTTTGTCGCCGATGGGGCACAACACCGGCACTTCACAGCATGCTAGCATTAGCCAGCTAGCGTTTACCGACGTGCTTAAAGCAACCTTTACCGATGTTGCATTCTTACACTATTTTTCTAACAGGGTAAAATGCTATGAATGAGGTAATGGAACTCTGAAATACAAGACAGACCCACCATTAATCAAAATAAAATATTATTCCAATCTCTAAATATTCAATAAAAACTCCAACCAATCCTTGAAGTGGGGTGCACCCCTAGGATTGGCCGAGGGACCAGTCTGTCAAACCTTTGCTTCTGCATTGGGAGGCAGAAGGAATGAGGGGGTGTGTCTTAGGAGTGAGGCGGGACTGTTTATATTCAAATAATCTTGCTGTGCTTTCTGAAATGCAAGATTGGTAAGGGTTGCTTTAACATTGTGCGTCTTAAAACACACAAACATCTGAAAATCGGGTCTGTACCCCCCCCGTTTCCAGTGGAACAACTGGGGACTGCCAAGAAAGGAGACGCTTTCAGATGCTTGTGTGTTTTCAGCCGCACAAAGTTAGGCACGTCATCAAGCTGGCTAATGCTAACCTGCTAACAGTAGTCCGCCAGCTACTACTCTGTTAAACTTTGTAAATCGGATAAACGCCAATGCCAAGTTTTCATTCCAGACTGAAGTGATGCTAAGGAAGAAGTGGATCAAAATGACCGATTCGCCGCGGTGAAGGACCGAACTTTATAATAAAACGACACACGTTTGTTTGTGGCTGGCAGTCTGCACAGTCGTGTTTGTTGGAGCAGCTGCTCCAAAGTTGACCTACACCTCCCATTGACTTTAACTGTAACTGGTAAAAAATGACCACTTTTCTCTCCAGTGTGTTTAACTTGCCACTGTTTAAATTCTGTTCACAGTGGGATAAAATAAAATACATTTCTGACTTCCTCAAAGCCGTGTGGCGCTCACGGTGAAAAATGATTTTGATATCTCGTATGGTTTTCTCTCAGAGGAGAGTTGTTCGGGGAGTGCGCAGAGACCGTATTCAGTGTAGTTCTGTGGAACTGCCATTTACACACAGGCAGGCCCCGTTGCCTGGCAACATTCAACAAGGCAGCTGCTGGTGTCCTGGCGGCTCCGTGTGTCACGCACACACATTTCCTCATACTGTAATAACATCTCAGAGCAACTGGATGATAAACTGAATCCTCCACAGGTTTAAGTAGTTTATAACAGACATGAGGGATTCTGGGCCGTCTGTCAGTGTTGATATACAGACGCGTCCGACAGCGCACTTCTTCTCTCTGAAGATCCCTCTCTGAAACCCCCACCACATCTTACTGCAGATGTATTACAGGTCAGTGTTTTGTCCACAGCCCTTCCCTCACACTCATAAGCACAGGTCCATCTTTGCAACATGGCTGCCACTCTCTTGGACGTGGGTTCAACATTTCTCCAGAAATGTTCTAGTTTATTTATTACATGTATGGTGGTCTACTCTCTAGGTCCAAGTAATCCCGTGAGATCAGGGCTTAAAATGAGACAGCTAATAAGATAAGAATGTTTTAATATTAGTAATAATCATGTCATTTCATGTGTGTTGATGACAACAGGAAGGTTACATATTATTCCTCAACCTTTAACCAAATCTGACTGAACTTTCAGAGCTGAAGCCTTCAGAGGACGATGGGGACCTTGCAGCCGGTCAGGTGGAACTTACCTGCCACCAAATACGATGACGGGACAGTCAGCGGCCGCCAGCTGCCGCTTCAGCTCGGTGATCATGACGGCGTAGTCGGCCAGGGCCTGCTCCACCGTCAGCAGTCCCACCTGAGGGATGCTGAAGGAGTCCTTCCCGAATGGCAGAGAGCGGCCGTAGTACCTCTGAGACAGAGAGGAGGAGCCAGACAGGCTGGAAACGGGGATGCAGAACCCCCCCGCCCCCCAACACAACATAAACAGCATTGCGGCTTATAGTCTATTGGAAACTCCCATAGGGCCGATACTAAACCCAGAAATGTTGAGTACTATGAACTTTTCATCTATAGACCTACTGGATGAAATTCCACTTGGTTGCTAAAAGTTGCACTTTGGGCAATTAGCATAATAATCTAATCAATCGTTAGTAATTGGCAATAGTTTGTCTTCTATTTCAGTTACAACAGTGATCTAAGGGTCTAGCTTCATGTTAATGATGATCAGAAGTTATTTTATTACAGAGATAGCATCCTGCAACCATTGCTCATTAGCTTAATCTGCATGAATTAGGTAATAATTAGCATCCATTTGTGGAAAATAGTTAGATTTTCAATTATAAATAAATCAAAGGTTGATTTTAAGAGTATATGTGTTTGTTTTGATGTCTTCAAATGAATATTTCTTCATCACTGAATCAGACGATGCTTTATTATCGGCATTTTTTCCACAAATTTAGATAATAAAGCCTAATATAGAAGACAGCCTCATCTTACTTCAATCAATTTAAAGTTAAGGCCAGGAGGTTTGAGATATTCTATTAGTAGTAGTAGTAGAAGCCAAGCAGTGGTCGTAGCTGCAGTAGTAGTAGTAATAGTACTTTTATGCATTGTTTTTAATGCTACACTATTTATCCTGACCCTGGACCTGAGTGTCACATGCAGCCACGACACTACTCTTGAAGCCGAAGGACACAGAGGGTAACAGGAGTTTAGGATGAAGGTGTTACCTCACTGTTGTACATTTTTGTTGATTGTGTTTACTTTCAGAAGCCTAGTTAAGCTAAAAGTCCAGGAAAACACTCTCACCTAACAAAAATAGTTAGCATACGTCAACATTGTGGTTTACTCCTTTGCCTGTAAACTAGCCAATTAATACCATAATAATAATACTGTTGTGACAACAAATGTGTAATTTTACATCTCCATAAACGGTCAGCTATAACAAACTGGCTGGAAAGTAATGAGTACACAACATTCAGTGTTAAAGGCGTTATAGAAGATGTTTCTTTCAACACAACTGGGTTTACTGCCCCATATGCTGTGATTCATTAAAAGCATTTAATATATGAATGTTATTATACATCAGCGGTGAAAGTAATGGGGCTGAAAAATCATCTCTGCATTCTGTGTTTTCAAAGAGAATCAGAAAATCCTGAACAATATTGTAAATGGACAGCTGGCTCCAGACTGCTAACGTACAAAATGCCCCCGAGATCGGTGATCAGCAGAGAAACTGCTGCTGCCATGCAGCAGCTGTGACGGAGGAGATGTTCACTGCTGCAACAATAAATGAAGACAGAGAAGATGAGGCAGAAGAGAATGACATGTCGGGTACAAACCTCCTATCTGCATTTTACATCATTAAAAAACCCTTCAGCCTTCTTCATGTGAGCTGTATTTGGTTAAAGTATTCAAAAAGTAAATAAATAAATGAATACAATCAAATATATGACTTTAACATAAAAAACTCGATCCAAAGTCTGATGATTTACAAAATCACATGTTCTTTGTCACTTCCTGAAAAATAACCGTTTTTGGACATAGGAGGTTTGCACCCGACAGCAGCGATAGATGAGGAAGAGGTTGGTTTGTTTACATTTAGTTATGTTCCATCTCCTGCCTCCTCCATCTACTGTCCAGCGCGTCGATACCTCTCCGTCAGCCTGGGATTTACGATCCCGGAGGCCACCGCTAGGAGCAGTACCTCGCGTCAACACGAGCGACAGACGTGCCGTAGGTACGCTGGGAACGCGTGGGCGCCGTGATGCAAGCGTGGGCGCCGTGATGCGTGCGTGGGCGCCGTGATGCAAGCGTGGGCGCCGTGATGCGTGCGTGGGCGCCGTGATGCGTGCGTGGGCGCCGTGATGCGTGCAGGGCGCCGTGATGCGTGCGTGGGCGCCGTGATACGTGCGTGGGCGCCGTGATGCGTGCGTGGGCGCCGTGATGCGTGCGTGGGCGCCGTGATGCGTGCGTGGGCGCCATGATGCGTGCGTGGGCGCCGTGATGCGTGCGTGGGCGCCGTGATGCGTGCGTGGGCGCCATAATGCGTGCGTGGGCACCGTGATGCGTGCGTGGGCGCCATGATACGTGCGTGGGCGCCGTGATGCGTGCGTGGGCGCCGTGATGCGTGCGTGGGCGCCATAATGCGTGCGTGGGCACCGTGATGCGTGCGTGGGCGCCGTGATGCGTGCGTGGGCGCCGTGATGCGTGCGTGGGCGCCATGATGCGTGCGTGGATGCGTCGCCAGCAGCAGGTATACTCCAGCCCTAGCTCCGCATGGATGTCACTCCTCATCAGTGTTCTTCTGTCCAGCCAGCACATCTTGGGCTAGTTTTCTGCCAGTGGATGGAGTTTACTTCAATCTAGGAGTATTTCATCATTATAAGGATGTTAATCCAAGTCTGTTTTGATTTTCATGTTAATTCTAATGCTGATTATTTATGCAGATTAAGCTAACTGGGAATGATCGCAGGCCAGTATCATGGTCATATATGGATTTCTGAACATCACTGACATCAGCTTTGCTCATTGTTTCTATGTTTTCAGTGAGCTGGAGGCCAAACTATAGCCACTTCCTTGTTTTGGCAATTAATTAGCTTATTATGCTACTTATGCTAACTGCCCAAAATGTAACTTTTAGCAAACCAAGTGGAATTTCATCCAATAGGTCTACAGATGACATTTCAATCATAAAAGTTCATAGTACTCAACATTTCTGGGTTCAAGGGAATTTCCACTGGACTATTACTCACTGCTTACCAGTTAACCTAGTTAGCTAACCAGTGCTCCTCCATTTGGTTTGGACTAGCACTGATGACTTTTCCAGCCTCCTGTTGTCTGTTTTTACAGATGTTTTGCTGCCATTGGATTCAAAATCAGCTCCATGAAATGATAAAAAGTCTCTGTGTCATCCACTGATATGTTGTTTATGTTCTCCCGTGATAAAATACGGGTTGGTTAGACGTAGAAATCATTACATTCAGTTATATTCTGCAGAGTCCCGTCTGTTTTAGAAGTGGAGCTGCGGCTAAAATGAATGTAGATGCCGGACGTCCCACAGCCTCATGCATGTTTCCGAGGGAAACACGGAAGAGGATGAGGGCCACTGAAGAAAAACTCATTCAGAGAAAGAAGTCACAATTCTGATGTTTTTCAGAAATGGAAAAAAACAAGAACCCCCTCCCCCAATTTTCTTTTTTTTTTACTGTTCTGGAAAAAAGTCAGAATTCGTACTTCTTTCTCAGAATTCTGACTTTATTTTTTAGAATTTTTTTCTTCAGTGGCCTTAATCCTCTTCCATGCTGCCACGATTAGTCGATAAACTGACTAATCATCGACTATCAAGCAAGTTGACGACTAATTTCATAATCGAGTAACTGTTTCTAAGCTTTGTATTTCCTCTAAAACAGCCGCTGTACCTTCCACTGCCTTGCCTGTCTTTCTGTGTGCTCAGCTTTTCTTCAATAGTTTATTACCATAAATTACAAACACGACCAGTCAAAAGTTTGGACACATTTTTCCATTAGATTCAATGAGGAAGTGTCCAAACTTTTGACTGGTTCTGTAAATATGCTGCAGTTTTTGTTTGATCCGATTAGTTGACTAATCGCCAAAATAATTGGTGACCAATCGATTATTGAAATTGTTTGTGGCAGCGCGAGTATTTCCTGATTAAAGTGGTTGTCTTTAACCCCAAAAGTCAACAACATTGTTGTTTTTCCAGGGAAGCAGGAATGCATTGAACCTGCAGACGTCGCGGTCATTAAGTGTGACAGATACTCATTTTCTGTCTCCCTGGAAATGAACACTGATGGTGGAACAGGAGGTTACAGTTGCAGAATAACTCAGAGATTACCGTATTTTCCGGACTATAAGTCACACTTCTTTTCAGTTTGGCGGCTTGTGCGACTTATAGTTCAGTACGACATATAAAAATACAATTACACATATTTTTAAGTATCAGTTCATATTGACTAAAATGAGCCAAGGAGTAGATATTACTGTCTAATATCATAAGAGGGCTTATGACGACTAAATTCTGCTCCAAGGGCAAAAATCCTGAAATGGCCTCATCTCAGAGAGAGAAGTTCATTTTGGATATCTGGCCGTTCTGCCTGTGCAGTGGAACAAATCCTCAAAAAACATGTTTATCCTTCTTAGTTATGATGTTTATGATCATTTACAGGCATTAACTTTGGAATTGGACTGATTGGGTCATTTTTAGCAGTAACAAGTAGGATATGAAAAATCGGAAAATAACCCTATCTTAAATAAATAAATACGACTTATTGTCCGGTGCGACTTGTGTATGTTTTTTTCCTGTTCATGATGCATTTTCTGACTGATGCGACTTATAGTTTTGGAAAATCCGGTAAACGAGCTGGTTCACGGTGACTTCCCGTGACGAGCCTTCCCCACACGACAACTTCCCGTATGAAACTTCTTACGTGTTCAGCAAATATGACCAGAGCGTCCTGCTGAGCAGCCAACTCCGTGATGAAGCCAGAGTTCAGAGCGAACTCCCAGATGTCCCCCTCGTTCCCGGTGTAGAAGAAGATGGGGCCGTAGCCTGGACTCCAGAACCGGTCTGAAGGAGACGAAACCAGACCTGTCAGCACTCGGGGCTATGAGGGCTGCTCGATTACGGAAAAAATCCTTATCACCATTATTTAAACGATTATTTTTCATTTCCACAATGCATTTATTCAGCATTTCTATCTCTTAAAAAAAAACCTTCGGCAAAGAGTTCAAATTGAAAATAAATACAGTCTACAAACATGAACTTTACATCTGTTATGCAATGTATAAATGAATAAAATTAATATAAGGCATATAAAAGCAGAAATATATCCGAAATAAACTATTTATAGGTTATAATAATAATATAAGGTGATAGTTTGGGATTTTTAATTAGTTTCAGTTTTTATTTAGTTTTGACTTTGTTTTTCAATCAGCTTTTCTAGTTTTCATTAGTTTTTATTTCTTGGAAAAAAGTTCATTTTAGTTTAGTTTTTAGTTTCAGTGCTAGTTTTAATTTTTTGTTGTGTTTTTTTTGTTTGGTTTTTGTTGTCCCGTAAATAATAGGTATTTGTCTGGTGTGACATTCACTAAGGATGTTTTTACAAAAGTCTTAGTTAGTTTTGTGATGAAACAATTTAATTTCAGTTATCATTTAAAAAAAAAAATTTCATTTTTATTTTTATCTCAGTTAACAAAAAAGTTTTCTTCAATTCTAGTTTTATCGTTAGTTTCAGTGAACTACAATAACCTTGCCATGTATCCAGCTGTTCTGCAATTTCTGTATATTATATACATACATATATATATATATATATATATATATATATATATAGATATATTTGAAGAATAAAATAAATAAACATAAAAATAAACTCAAGTTTTAGTGCAGTGCTTCAGCTGAGTGAGTATAGGCTGTGGTCCGGCTGAATGGAAGGTAATGTATCGCGCATGTGCGTCTCTATCAGAAATTGTGGAAAGAAAAATTGCAAATAAATCCACCTTTAACCAATCAGGTGTTACCTGTGATCAGGTAACGCTGGCTGAAGGTCCCGTTCCCCACGCTGTTGAAGTTAAAGTGGTCCACCGTCTGCCTGAAGTACTTCTCTGTGAACTGTGGCGCCCAGCTCCCTCCATGAGCTTCTCTGGACTGTAGCCAATCAGTACAAGTACACGGCAGCGAGTCAGTACATGGTAGCGAGTCAGTACGCGGTAGCAAGTCAGTACAAGTACACGGCAGCGAGTCAGTACACGGTAGCAAGTCAGTACGCGGTAGCAAGTCAGTACAAGTACACGGCAGCGAGTCAGTACAAGTAATGGTAGCGAGTCAGTACATGGTAGCGAGTCAGTACAAGTACACGGCAGCGAGTCAGTACATGGTAGCGAGTCAGTACGCGGTAGCGAGTCAGTACAAGTACACGGCAGCGAGTCAGTACATGGTAGCGAGTCAGTACAAGTACAATGTACCGAGTCAGTACAAGTACACGGTAGCAAGTCAGTACAAGTACACGGTAGCGAGTCAGTACAAGTACACAGTAGCGAGTCAGTATAAGTACACGTAGCAAGTCAGTACACGGCAGCGAGTCAGTACAAGTACACGGCAGCGAGTCAGTACACGGTAGCGAGTCAGTACAAGTACACGGTACCGAGTCAGTACAAGTACACGGTAGCAAGTCAGTACAAGTACACGGTAGCGAGTCAGTACAAGTACACAGTAGCAAGTCAGTATAAGTACACGTAGCAAGTCAGTACACGGCAGCGAGTCAGTACAAGGTAGCGAGTCAGTACAAGTACACGGTAGCGAGTCAGTACAAGTACACGGTACCGAGTCAGTACAAGTACACGGTAGCGAGTCAGTACAAGTAGATGGGAGCGAGTCAGTACAAGGTAGCGAGTCAGTACAAGTACACGGCACCGAGTCAGTACAAGCAGATGGGAGCGAGTCAGTACAAGGTAGCGAGTCAGTACAAGTACACGGTAGCGAGTCAGTACAAGTACACGGTAGCGAGTCAGTACAAGTACACGGTAGCAAGTCAGTACAAGTACACGGTAGCGAGTCAGTACAAGTACACAGTAGCGAGTCAGTATAAGTACACGTAGCAAGTCAGTACACGGCAGAGAGTCAGTACAAGTAGATGGGAGCGAGTCAGTACAAGGTAGCGAGTCAGTACAAGTACACGGCAGCGAGTCAGTACAAGTACACAGTAGCGAGTCAGTATAAGTACACGTAGCAAGTCAGTACACGGCAGCGAGTCAGTACAAGTAGACGGTAGCGAGTCAGTACAAGTACACGGTAGCGAGTCAGTACAAGTACACAGTAGCGAGTCAGTATAAGTACACGTAGCAAGTCAGTACACGGCAGCGAGTCAGTACAAGTAGACGGGAGCGAGTCAGTACAAGGTAGCGAGTCAGTACAAGTACACAGTAGCGAGTCAGTATAAGTACACGTAGCAAGTCAGTACACGGTAGCAAGTCAGTACAAGTACACGGCAGCGAGTCAGTACACAGCAGCGTGTCAGTAAGTACACGGCAGCGAGTCAGTAAGTACACGGTACCGAGTCAGTACACGGTAGAGAGTCAGTACAAGAACACGGTAGCGAGTCAGTACAAGTACACGGCAGCGAGTCAGTACAAGTACACGGCAGCGAGTCAGTACACGGCAGAGAGTCAGTAAGTACACGGTAGCGAGTCAGTACACTGTAGGGGGTCAGTACAAGTACACGGTAGCGAGTCAGTACATGTACACTGTAGCGAGTCAGTACATGTACATGGTACCGAGTCAGTACAAGTACACTGTAGCGAGTCAGTAAAAGTACACGGTAGCGAGTCAGTACATGTACATGGTAGTAAGTCAGTAAAAGTACACGGTAGGGAGTCAGTAAAAGTACACGGTAGGGAGTCAGTACATGTACATACTAGCGAGTCAGTACTTGTACACGGTAGCGGAGTCAGTACTTGTACACGGTAGCGAGTCAGTACAAGTACATGGTAGCGGGTCAGTACGTGTTACACAGTAGCAAGTCAGTGCAAGTACACAGTCGCGAGTTTAAAGTAGGGCTGTGTTAAAGGAATAATTTTTAAACGATTAATCTATCGATTATTTTTTCGATGAATGATTATCTAAAGAATCTATTTTATACTATATTCGATATATATAATAAATAATATCTCCAAAAAAATAGATAGAAGAAATATATATATGAATAAAGATATAATAAAAGAAAAAAGAAAAGAAGAAGGGGGAGGGGGAGCAGGGGTGAGAATATAACAAAAAAAAAAAAAAAAAAAAAATGAAAAAAAACAGGGGAAAAAAAATAAATTTTTTATTATAAAAAAAAAAAAAATAAAAAAAAAGAAAAATAATGAAATTGGGGATTAAAAATAAAATACAAAAAAAAATAGAAATAAGAAAATCAAAAAGTATGGGTTCATTCCTTAATTATAAGGAAAAATGGAAATAAAGAAAAAAAATTAAAAATCAAAATAAGAATATAACATAAAACAAGAAAAAAAGGAAAGATATAAATAGGGAACCGGCACCGGCAGGGGGGCTCGTAGAGCCATAGCGGAATGTGAACGGTCCTGGTGTTTTTTTATATTCCTCCTAAATAATGTACAGGGGCCTAAGGGAGGAGCGTGGGTGTGATTCTTTTGGCGATGTTATGGATTTTGTAGTACAAGTACATGGTAGCGAGTCAGTATAAGTACAGGGTAGCGAGTAGGGGTGGGAAAAACCATTTATATACTGAACCATCACAACATTTCCATATGCCGATATAATATCTCTATTTAAAAATGCCGTATTGATCTATATTACTTACTAAATTTCACGAGATTTCTCCGTTCTGTTCCAAAATCTCATGAAATTTCACAAAATCTCTCAAGGTTAAATAAAAAACTATGAAATCTTGCAATATTTGGTAAAATAGATCAAAACCGCATTTTAAAATATTGATACATCGACATATGAAAATATTGCAATATTTCAGTGTAACAATACTTTTTCCCACCCCTAGTAGCGAATCAGTGCAAGTACACGGAAGTGAGTCAGTACAAGTACACAGTAGTAAGTCAGTACAAGTACACAGTTGCGAGTCAGTATAAGTACACAGCACTGAGTCAGTACAAGTACACAATAGTGAGTAGAGGTGGGAAAAATTGATGATACACTGAAATATTGCTATATTTCAATATGATATATCTATATTTAAAAACATGGTATCAATCTATATTACTAACGAAGTATCACGAGATTTCATCATTCTGTTCCGAAATCTTGTGAAATTTCAACAAATCCAACATGATTTTGCTACAAAATTATGAAATCTTGTGAGATTTTGTTAAATCGACCAATACTGCACTTTAAAATATCAATATGATATCGGCATATAAAAATATCGCCATATTTCAGTGTATCAATATTTTTCCCACCCCTAGTAGCGAGTCAATACAAGTACAAAGCAGTGAGTCAGCACAAGTACACAGTAGAGAGTCAGTACAAGTACATGGTAGTGAGTCAGTACAAGTACACAGTAGTGGGTCAGTACAAGTACACAATAGCGAGTAGAAGTGGGAAAAAATAAGAATACACTGAAATATTGCTATATTTTCATATGCTGATATCATACCTATATTTAGAAATGCGGTATCAATCGATTTTACTAACGATGTATCACGAGATTTCATCATTCTGTTTCGAAATCTTGTGAAATTTCATGAAATCCGACAAGATTTCGCAACAAAACAATGCAATCTTGCCAGATTTCGTTAAATCGACCAATACCGCATTTTTAAATATCGATATGATGTTGGTATATGAAAATATTGCAATATTTCAGTGTATCGGTATTTTTTCCCACCCCTAGCGAGTCAGTACAAGTACACAGTAGTCTGCTGTGAGTACCAGCAGTGCTTCAGCTCCCTCCCCTTCAGCTCTTTAGACTCCTGTCTGTCATGAGTGGACAGACTGATGAATTCAGGTGCGTGTGACGTCAGTAAATGTACGGACACCCCTGGATTCATCAGTGTGACGTCAGTAATGACCGGAGACAGAGAAGCTGAAGCTCAGGAAGCAGTGGAGACATGCATGAAACCCACTCACGTGACATTTAAGAACAGAAACAGAAGTACTCTGAATACTTCTAAAGTAGAGAAACAAGTACTGATCGAAGAGGAGTCAGACACGTGACTGTTACCTGAGGATGAAGATGACGACGAGGAAGACCGTGGACTCTATTTGCGGAAAACAGCGCAAATATGAGCAGAAAAGCCGCTAAAGTCGTCCTCATGTTGCAGCTGAAACCTGACCTGAACGCTCCACAGCGCGCCTGCGCAGAATCCACCAGTCACATGACTTCTGTTGTGATCGGTGCTGCATTTAGGTGCAGCTCGTAAGCCCCGCTACGGAATATCTGATCTTTATCTGTTCTTTAAAACGTTTATTCATTCAGGATTTTAACCCTTTCGTA
>JALJCO010003209.1:32500-52981 GCA_023101725.1 Atherinomorus stipes
TGGTTTGTTGCATGTAATTTAAATAAAAATATATATTTTATAAAAAAGTGTATAAAAGTACTATCAGTAGTTTTTATGTTGTATATATTGTATAAAGTACTATCTGTAGTTTATATGTTGTGTATACTGTTTAAAGTACCATTAGTGGTTTTTATGTTGTATATACTGTACAAAGTGCTATCAGTAGTTTATACGTATGTTGTATGTATAAAGTACCATTAGTAGTTTATATGTTGTATATACTGTATAAAGTTCTATCAGTAGTTTATATGTTGTGTATACTGTCTAAAGTACTATCTGTAGTGTATATTTGTGTTTACTGTAGAAAGTACCATTTGTGGTTTTTACCGTGTATATACTGTACAAAGTGCTATCGGTAGTTTATATGTTGTATGTATAAAATACCATTGGTAGTTTATATGTTGTATATACTGTATAAAGTTCTATCAGTAGTTTATATGTTGTATATACTGTATAAAATACCATCTCTAGTTTATAAGTTGTAAATACTATATAATGTACTATCCGTAGTTTATATGTTGTTTAACTGGTTGTTCCACAGGTAGTTTACAGGTTGTTTAACAAGTTGTTTACTTGATATTTAAGGTTGTTTAACAGGTTGTTTACATGTTGTTTACAGATTGTTTAACAGGTTGTTTACATGGTGTTTACAGGTTGTTTAACAGGTTGTTTACATGGTGTTTACAGATTGTTTAACAGGTTGTTTACATGGTGTTTACAGGTTGATTAACAGGTTGTTTACATGGTGTTTACAGATTGTTTAACAGGATGTTTACATGGTGTTTACAGGTTGTTTAGCAGGTTAATTACACAATATTTACAGGTTGTTTAACAGGATGTTTACATGGTGTTTACAGGTTGTTTAGCAGGTTAATTACATGGTGTTTACAGGTTGTTTAGCAGGTTAATTACATGGTGTTTACAGGTTGGTTAACAGGTTGTTTACATGGTGTTTACAGGTTGTTTAGCAGGTTAATTACATGGTGTTTACAGGTTGGTTAACAGGTTGTTTACATGGTGTTTACATCTTGTTGAACGGGTTAATTACATGGTGTTTACAGGTTGTTTAGCAGGTTGTTTACCTGCTCCTACCCTCCGAGCAGCAGCCAGAAAGTGGTGGCGTGTCCAGGTGTCATCAGGTACAGCAGGTATTTCCAGGTGCTGCTGGTGGAACGAGGTGGATTCCCACTCATGCGTGTGGAATGTGGGCGGCTACTTCCTGGTAGCAGGTGGGCGGAGCCTCAGGTCAGGCAGCCGGCTGTTACCTGGCCGTGCTGTCAGACGGAGCAGCCGTGTGGAGGGCAGAGGACAGAAACCTCACCAGCTTCTCATTCAGAGGAAAACAGTAAGTGTGAG
The DNA here is from genome assembly GCA_023101725.1 of Atherinomorus stipes. Taxonomy (NCBI): domain Eukaryota; kingdom Metazoa; phylum Chordata; class Actinopteri; order Atheriniformes; family Atherinidae; genus Atherinomorus; species Atherinomorus stipes. The sequence continues at coordinate 33,878 of JALJCO010003209.1, forward strand.
TGAATGTTGGAGCTTCCTGATTGTTCTGCTTTACCTCCATGACTCAGTCCAGATCATCTTCATGAAGTATGTCTGAATATCTGTCACGAACTCACCACATTTCTTCTCCCTTTTCTTCCTTATTGTTGAATTTAGATTAGAAGTGTAAACTATATGAAGCCAGACTTGTGCGTCATCACTGTCCCGTCTTTCTCTGGGAAAATGACTCGGTCTGAACGAGGAAGTCTGATCATATTTCCTTCTGTCTTCTTCACCTCATCAAGCACGGAAGAGTTGATCATTTCATCATTCACAGATTCCCAGTAGACTCCATATTACAGACGGCTGCTGACAGAACAGTTTACACGGACGCCGGCTTTCATATCTAAATCCTGATGAGGAGAAAATACTTGGTGTAAAAGTCCCGGGAGATTCTGATTGGATTAAACTCATTTAAATCTCAGCTTCATTCAGATCCAGACAGGTGTTAAAACTGCTGTTACAACACACAGCAGTCCTGAAAATGAAGTCAGGAGAGAAAACGGGACAGGATGGTTTTTAGGAATGGTCTTCTATGAACGATTATCAGCTGAAATAAGTTCTTTTTGTGGATTACAATGAACTGGTTTGAATTGATTATGTCCATAAAGTGTCTTTGTTCATACTTGGCAATCCACAAATGCAGCTGAATTTAACTGAACTGAACTGAACTGAAAGGACAGACTCCTGAATTGGAGTACCGGGTGCAGAAAATGAATGAATGAACCGATCTGAAGGCACTCGGGAGTCTCTGGCATTCATTCTTTTACCTGCTGTTTTTCTGTCATGTTTTCTAAACTTAATGAAAAACTTTTAATCAAAACACAGACATAAAGGATTTATGGAAACGTCTCACTGCTACATGCCGGATTATCATTATTATTATTATTATTAAAGTAGTAGTGGTAGTAGTAGTGGTGTGTGTAACCTGTGTGACAGCAGCCAGTGAATATACTGGGGAACTTGATGAAGTTCTTGATCTTCAGATGCTCCACAAACGTTGAGAAGAGGAAAATCTGAGGTGTTTTCTTCGTTCCAGCTGATCCAGGTTCCTCTCAAGCTGCTTCCTGGTCATCATTTATATGTTTCCTCTGACAGAAACAACCAATCCCATCAGGTGACCAGGTTTCAGAGGGGTGATCAGAAGAGTGATCATCTCCATCACACCTGAAGCAAACTCAGCCAGAAGATGAATGATTATTGATGATATGATTAGGGCTGGACGATAATTCAATACTGATATATATCGATCGATAGAGGTTTTTTCAATAGAAAAAAAAGAGGGTCAATAAAAGTTCAATATTGAAACACAGTTTTCCACTGTAGCCTATCGGGTAGCATGATACTACAGTCACTACTTCCGCCAACCAATCACAAGCGCAGACCAGGCAAAGGCTGAATTGGAATTCAGTGTTAGTGTGATCTTTATTATAAGTAGGTCATTCAGCAAAAGCTTAAAGGGGAAGTTCAGTTTCTTTCAATCTGGATCTATTTTCTAGCATGAAATACATTCATTTACTCCCCCGGCAGTTTTGGTGCAACTTGAATTCCTTCGGGAGATATTTAGATCCACTCCTGATCAGCTTATGTCCAATATAAGGAAAAATCACCACAAAAAAGCCTCTTTAAACTCACAGGGGTCTGACTAATGTTTTGTAACAAAACATTGGTGAAATGAATGAGTTTGTGGCAGATAATGCCTTATTTAAAGGTTGCGCAAGGTTGCCCCATCACTTCCATTATATTGGACATACGCTGATCTAAATATCTTCTGAAGGAATTCAAGATACACCAAAACTGTCTGGGTGAGGAAATGAATGGATTTCATGCTAGAAAATGGGTCCCGGTTGAAAAAAACCGAGCTTCACCTTTAAATGGCCAGGGATGCACCTAAAATGGCTTTTAATTTGATAATGGCTTTTTTTTTTTTTTTTGATAAATATCGATATCGATCAATACAGATTTTTTTTTATTGATAATCTTTTTTTCTATATCGTCCAGCCCTAGATATGATTCTAAAAAATCTGTGACCTGGTGATGAAGGCATCACGGTCAGCAGAGCTCTGAACTCCTGTGATGTCATCAGTCCCTCTCTAACCTTTGTTTCTGTGGCAGTCTCAGGATGCTGTACACCGAGCTGCTGCAGCTGTGGAACGAGTCCGTCCAGGCCCTGGATGCCAGGGACTGGCAGGGAGCTCTGGCTAAGCTCCAGCAGATCACTGAGCCCACCTCTCGTATCCTGTTTAACGCCGCCTCGGCTCACCTGGCCCTGGGGCAGCTGGACCGGGCTCTGACGGTGAGTATGAGACCCGCTTTTACTGGGAGGTCTGAAGTAAGCTGATGATGTTCCAGTCTGTGATCCGGTTGACTTCGGAGGGTGAAGCTGTTGGCCGAGCGACGCTGCCTTCACGCTCAGGTCTGGTTTCCCAGCAGTAGTCCTCAGGAATCAGGGACCAGCTGCTGCGGACCTGCAGGACTTCGTTCCACTCATCTGCAGCTGTCTCTGTTGCTGCTTCGTTTTCTCTCACGTATCTTTTATTGATCATTCATGTAAGAGTCAGACAGTATTTGGAGAATTTCTGGAAGTTTCCTTTAAGATAAAGCAGCAACCTGGTGCACGAAAACAGGAGAAAAGGGAAAGGAAAGACAAAACAGGACAACAAAATTTAAACAGGAAATCATCGGTTGGAGCCGACATCTCTCTCAGCTCAAAGCTCTGCAACTGTTGCACAAAACCAAGACGAGGGGCGAAGCCGGGACATGATGTTCATCCTGGAGTAACTCATCGTGATACAGCTGCACAAAAGCAGAAAAACAGCTCTGCAACAGGGATTTTCAGCAACTGGCCTCAAGATAATGTACATATGTTGGTGTGCTGGTGGTGTTTGTGTATATACACGCATGCACACACACACACACACGTTTGTTTTTCTATCCCCGTGGAGTACATCCATTGACATAATGCATTCCCTAGCCCCTTACCCTAAACCTAACGCCCATAACTGATTGCCTAAACCTAACCCTTGTCCTAATCCTAACCAAAACCTAATTGTAACTTAAAGGGGAAGTTCAGAATTTCTGACATAGGGCCTCATTTACTAGTGAGCCAGAATACTACTTATCACTGAAGACAGTTTCAACATTTTTCATCCCGTTATTCTAGTTCCAGGAGGTTGCTGATGCTAATGCCAGTGTGAGTCAATAGGAATCTGCTAGCCTGTCATTACAACCAATCTTAACCACTCCACAGAAGATCTGAGGCAAATCAGCAAGCCTATCTGTGTAAATGTTGTGTTAAACTAGTAAACTTGTGTGTTAAAAAAGTAAAACTAGCCTTGTATGACAGATTTTGCATTACACATTGAGGAACTAGTTTCTTTCCAGCTTACTACCTTTGTCAGTGTATTCTGGTTCATAGAGACATGGTGACAGTTAGTGTGATGAAAAAAGATAGAGATCATCTTCAAAACCTGACATATCCTCATGCCTTTCAGACGTGGCCATATTTTAGACTTTATATTCGTGTAATCAGATTCCGTCATGCACGTAGCAACAGATGACATCACTCTGCTGCCAAATACAGGAAGTAAAACTTTGTAAAGTGTCTCAGCAGCAACAATCAAAATGCAACGAAATGCAGGTTAGTTTGATTTGTTATTCTGTTAACACGGCATAAGATAGTCTGAAGTTAGAAATGATTTGCTGGAACAGGGCTGCGTAGCTTTTTCTAGGAGCACTAGGCTCAAATGAAAAAATTTAGGAGCACAGAAAAAAATTTAGGAGACTATGAATTTTCTTAAATAGCACATTTAAATATTAATAATAATTACTTGCGAGCAATAGGCAAATGATGCATTAACCGAGAAACAAACAGTTTTAAATCAGAGAACTTCCCTGCCTACAGTTTTGTTGTAGTACCTGCCACACTTGGCTGTGTCCATAGGGTAGAGGATTTGGTTGGGTGGGGTTGGTAGGGTAGGTGGGCTTTAGTATGGATGTTGATTTTGCATTATGCATTGTTGTTAAAAAGGGCACCAAACCGGTGTTACAGCAAAACCTGTGACCCATGAAAACCTATGACTGTAGGGGGCGATACACCTGCTCCCTATTATTCTGCAGATACTTCTGTAGAGCAGGTAACCTCTTATTTAATTTTGTTAAAAGCAATATGGAGAGAAGTTGCCGTGTTGTGACCCATATCTGTTTATGACTGCAAAGGTTCTATAAAAACCAGAGACTCATTATTGTTTCACTAATGGAAGAAAAGCTGGAGCATGCTAACGATGTAAAAGAGGTCTAATGTTTTAGATTAAGCTGTAACCAAACATACCTAATAGAAAATCTCAGATGTATTATTATTAATATGATGATGATGGTGATGATAATAATAATATGATTTATTTATTTATACTATTATTTAAAGCAAAAGGTTGAAAGCTAAGCTTTGGTACAGTTTGGTTGGTGAGCTTGAAGAGGAAACGACGATATGTGTGAACATTATAGAGAAAATGAGGAAAATGATTGAAGACTTGGAGCTGGAAACTGAGGCGAGAGGAAAGCTGAAGCTGCTTGAGTGGTTTTAATATCACAGCGGAGCTCGTTTCTGGTTCGGTTCTGCGGTTCGGTCCTTACAAACATTGCTGGTAACCGGTTACACCTGGTGTGACGCGAGCGAGCGGGGCGCGCCGCGCCGGATGGCCAGTAATAATGGTTTGAAACATATTATGCGCGGCGCGGGGCGGTCCGTGGGGTGCGCGCGTGGCTGCAGATACGCGCCAGCTCTATTTTTGACCTACGACTGACGGAAGTAGTAGATGCAGAAGGAGTAGACAAGGTAGCGTAAACGGTACTCTAAACAAAAGCCGGGCTTTAAACTGCGGCCGACAGCGTTTATGAAAGGTTAAGTGAAATAAGAACAGACGATGAAATGTGGAAAAATGACATTGGATGAGAATAAGGGACAGAGCTGGTTCGGTGTAAATAAAAGTGGTGGGGGCGGGCGGCGACAGTGAACGGTGTAGCGGCCGGAAGTGAGAAAGCGTGCGCTGCGCTGCGCTCACGTCACGGACAGGTGTAACCGGCTTTCCCTGGTCCGTGACGTGAGGGGCGAGGGCTTGCTGCGACTTCTGGCGCGGTTTCCCGTTTGTGGGGCGCGGCGCGAGTGCCAGCTGTTGTTTGATTGGTGACATCACGGAATCTCGGAGGCGCTAGTCGCCTGTGTTTCTAAATGGTTCATTTTGTCCACATGTTCATGCGTAGGTTTTTATTTCTGTAACCTGTGGACAGGAGATGCTGTATGTTAGGTAGTTAGCAGTTTAAAAGCTGCCGGTGGCTTTTGTTTGGAGTTCGGTTTACACTGACCGTGTTGCGTGGTGATCTGACTACTGAAATTGCGGGTGTGGTGGTGGGCGTAAAAAAGAGCTGGTGCGTTCGGCGAGGGAAGGAGGGGCGGCGACGGCGCCCGCGGGGCGTGGAAATGTACCATTGATTACATGGGCGCGTGTGGAGGGGGGGCTGCGCTCCGTCACGGACAGGGTAAGCCGGGGTAAGCGGGGTTATTAGAAACACCGGCCACCATAATCTTGGCGATGTGGAGTGGAGGTCTGAATGACTGTGTTTCCGGGACTCCGTATAGGTCCGCCGCTCGGCCCCGGCTTCTGGGGCCGGAGGAGCTGAAGGTTGGTGTGGTGGTTCGTTGCATTTGTTTAAATGTGTTGGTTGTTGTTGTTGTGTGTGGTGAACGATGGTTAATGTGGGCTGGAGCAGCGGTGACTTAGTGCGATGGGGTTGACATAAGTGTGTTTTTTTTGTCATATTTTTCATGTATTTTTCATGGAAATTAAAAATTTGTTTGGTTGGAGTTTCATTTCCATTTAAATCAATTGACTTATTTGGAGAAAGTGTAAATTAGAGGGATGAAATCTACCTCGGGTGCTCATTTTTCGGTTGAAATATATTTTTAGGCGATATGCGAGTAAAACGCTCGCACTGTACAGCCCTGTGGTGTGTTCTGTGGAGTGGATAAGATTGGTTTTAATGACATGGCTAGCAGATTCCTATTGACTCACACTAGCATTAGCATTAGCAACCTCCTGGAACTAGAATAACGGATCACTCAGAATTAAGGGTTGACATGATCTTCCTAAAGCAGAATGAACGTTTATCTGGAATTTTACTTATGCAAAGATCTGCTGTGTTTGAAGCCCGTGATGCTGCGTTCAGGTGCATGAAAACCTCGAGGACGAACCCTGAAAATAAGAATTGCTGATCCTCTGCATGTCCGACTGACTCCTAAGCATTTTCAGCTTCACGAGGAGCTTTGAACATTTTAGTAAGACAGTGTAGGGCTGGGCAATTAACGGAAATTTAACTGTGATTTCAATTTTCGTGTCAAATGATTTTCAAACATGTATAATCGAGTTGAAACAATGAACCTTTTTCAGTTATTCTGCAGTAAAAATTCATTTCAGCAGCTTCTCACCCTGCCATTTGTTGGGTGTCACTGGTAGAAATGTTAGATTTGGACTGTTGCAGTGCTGCTGCACTAAAGCTTAACAAAGTTTATTTTGATATTTTTGTATATACAGTAAATAAGCATATTTGGTTTATTCTTCAAATATAGAGAAGCTGGACACATAGTTTAGTTTGGATACATTTATGTTATTTTATGCCTTATTTAACGTTCAAAGTATTTTATTTTACGTTTTATACAAGGGAAAAGCCATATTTGCAGCCTATATTTATTTTCAATTTGAACATTTTGCATAAATTATCAATAACAAAGCTTCTTTTGACAAAGAGAAATACTAATTTAATGCATCATGTGAAATAATTGTTTGAATAATCGTGACTTCAATATTGACCAAAATCATGGTGATAATGATTTTTTCCATAATCATGCCCCCCCCCCCCATCCTGCTGCATCCGCCTGAACTTGTTTTCTCTCCTCTGTGATCCAGGATTTAGACCTCACCATCGCCAAAGACGAGCGTCTGGCCGTGGGCTTCTTCCAGAGAGCCGCAGTAATGATGCAGATGGACAGGTCAGACCTTGCACCTCTTTAAACTGGTGTCAGAGCCAAACAGGACGTTTTGGAGACAACTCTTTAACACCTAACCTGAAACCAACTTCAGCTTCAGTTACAGCACTGATAGCAAATGTACACTGATAAATGAAATGTATGCCGTTTTCTCACACATTCCTGATTCATCTGCACGCGTAAATGATTTAGTGTCACTAGAAATGTTTCCCACATGTTTCCTTTACATGTCTTAACATTAAGACTCACACACCTGACTTCTGAGCAGATGTTCTAGCCAACATCTACCGGAACGTCACATTGGCTTAGCAGCGTGACAACTAGCTACAGATCTGGGCATGAAAAAGTTCCCCTTTCAGCCACTTACCAGCCACTTGTCTGCTAATTCAATCGCACAGAGAAACAGGGGGAAACGATTTCAGAGCATAAATGAACGCCCGGAACAAGGACGTTTCCACACTCCGAGTTTGGACACCGTACGTGATGCCGTATTTGCGGGACAAATCGTTCAGCCAGGGATAGTGCAGTAATGGTGCACTATTAGTGCACCACTTCTGGCAGAAAAAGGAGGAACTTTTTCGTGCCCAGATCTGTAGCTGCTCCAGACATATGTAGCCTACTATTTTGGGGGAAACGTCGTGTTTTTTACTCAGTCATAAAGCGCCTCCATAAATATTTATCCAGACATTCTCTGATTAGTAGAAGACTTACCCCATTAGGTGAACATGCTGCTAAATCCACCGCTGTACATGTCTCCAAGAGTACCGCAGGACGGTTCAGCCCACAGATATCTGTATGGCTAGATATCTAACCTGCAGCCGAATGTCTGCAGACGGCGGCCATCTTACCACAGGCAGCTTGCTCACTTACTGCATCCGCTTTTAATGGTGATGTTCTTTTGAAATAACCATAACTTACTCAATTTTCTACCAATATTCAATCAGTCTGGTTTGTTATAAACGTCAGAGATGTAGTTATGAAACTACATACTTAATGATCATAACTAACGATTCCAAAGTGGCACGAGTTATAACCATGAACTTTAAAGAAGTGATGACATAGCAGTAAAAACTAGTTCATGTTGTTGGCACTGCTGGATATGTTAGTTCTCCAAAGAGAAAAACGTCACTTTTTACAGCGGGGGATCGTTTTGGCAGTTACACCTCCCTTCCTCAGTAAAAGAGTTGATGATGTTATGCAGCTTTACCGGGGGACCAAGTTGACTTAATTTTGATTGGCTACACCTTATTTAGCTATGACCTTATTTAGAGAAAGTAGGTCGAGCCGCCAGGGGCGGAGCTAGACATTGTCATCATCAGGGGCTTAGCCCACAAAAAGATTAATTGTTACAAGGGTGATCCTGTACACCAAAAAAAGTAATAAATTATTTAATTTACTGGCGTGGTGCCAAAAAAATATTTGCCTTTATCTAACTAACGTTTAACATGTCCTGCCCATGTTCTTTAATAATCATAACACTACATTATGTTTTCATTGTAATGCATTAAAAGATAACCATTAAAGTTAAAACTCAGTCTTGGTGTCACACATCTTACTCATAGAACAATACCAACACACGGCTCAGGACTAAACAAGGACTCATCAGGACAGAATTTACAAAACCAGGTATAACCCAGGACTAAACCAGGACTCATCAGGACAGAATTTACAAATCCAGTTCTAAACCAGGACTCATTCAGGACAGAATTTACAAAACCAGGTATATTACCCATATATATACATAAATTTAACCAAAAATATATATATAAAAAACTGTTTTTGAAAATACTGCTTCACCCATAGTAAATATGTCCTAAAATATAATCATCATCTTCTTCTTCTTCTTTTAACCTGGTTCTTGTTCCACCTCTGTTGTTCTCATTGCTTTTATCTTTCCCTCTTTGTACAAACACACAAAGATCAACCAGAACCACAAAAAATATTATTGTAAAAACTGACACACAAATATATTCCACACAATTATAAGGTTATTTATACCTTTGTTCTGGAGGTAAAACAGGTAACAGGCCATATCTGCATATTATGGTGGGCTGAAACCAAAATATCACCAGGTAAGGTGTTTGTGCTATTGCTATATGTACATTTAAACATAACAACATCGTTTAACCTCTACTTCAAAAGAAAGTACACAAACTACTAGGGAAAGTGTGTTCTAAAATGCTCATGCTGGCATTTTTCTTTCTAACTACCATCTCTCTCTTTTTATCCTTCATCCATACATCAAGCAGAGCAAATTATTATTATCCAAAGTTATATGACATATGATATCATTGTAGAATTGTCTTAAGTTGTTTTCTCTCAACTGAGCTTTTCTCTTTCTTTTTAAAATGTTCATGGTTTGCAAATCACTAAAAAAAAAAAAAGTATATATAGCCTTATGGGAGCTGTAGCAGCCCACTGCTCTCAGGTTAAACCTGAGATGGGTTAAATGCAGAGAATTAATTTCCCAATTAGCACACTAATTGGGATTAATAAAGTATATCTATATACTGTATATGTTTATATATATTCAAAAGTTAGTTAAATTTAATTATTAATTTAAGGAAATTTATTGGGCTTAGCCCATTACTGTACTTGTTTCATAAACCAATGCTAAACACAGCAAATTAGGCTACTATTTCAATAATTACATTCACTTAACTTGTTGAAAAAAATCGCATCTGAGCTCACTGCATGACGACATAATGACTTCTGACTGTTATGAGTTACAAGGGGAAAGTAACGGACACAGCATCGTCATTCATGACGGGTTTGTTTACATATAAAGCATGACCACCACCTACCAGATGAACGTTAGATTAACGTCCTCTGATGCTGTAAATCAATAAATTCGTGGGAGCTGCTGCTGGCGGGGCTGCACTGCGCACCACTTTTCTCTTGTGAGGTGAAGCGCCTACACAAAGCGCGCGCGGCACACATACGCCACAGGTTTGGACCATACCAAGTTTAGAGAGGGGGGAGCCTAGAAACGACATGCAGCGTCCCCTTTTTATTACGTTTGTCATACATTGTAGTTGATGAGAAATTGTTTAATCAAATGTAAAATCAGAAAAAAACAGAAAAAAAACTCAAAAAGATCCGGGGCTTTTGAAGAATCATTCCAGGCTTAAGCCCCCTAAGCCGCCCCCCCGCTCCGCCGATGCAAGCCGCCCTAGCGGTCGGAGTTTGCTAAAGTCTATCTGTTAGCATCATGTGCATTTCAGACAGTGAACTATGGCCCAATTCCAATTCCTCTTTTCATCCCTACCCCTACCCCTTCTTTTTGCGCGTTCATGTGAAGGGGTAGTGATGTCCTGTTTCGAGTGGTAGGGCTATCTGGCCCTCGAAACGGAGATTTTTTAGGGGCACACTAGAAAACCAGTGGTATGTGATATCACCACAATTCCATGCGAAATATGGGCAAAAGGGCGAGGAAATCAGCAGCAGCCAGAGAAACCTATAAATGTGAGTATTTTTGGTAAATAAAATCTCAAAATTGCTATGTAAGGTCGCTGTTATGTATTAAATACAGTTTTATTGGAAATGTGAACAAAGTCGCTGGTTTTGTAACATTACGTGCAACTGATCATGTCTGAAAAGTAACATTAACGGCAAGTTTGAGTCGAAGGCGTCTTCTTTTCCTTCCATTTTTACGTTTTTCGGCCTAAAGCCAAAGAAATAATCCAGTCGCCCAGGAAAGGGAGATTATTGCTGCTACGTGCGGCTTTTTTCTTTTTTTCAACAAAACTTTATTGACAATTTAATGCTGCAGACAGCATTTCGAACTCTTCTGGAAACAGCCGTGATGTTGGTTTACTGCGCCACGGACGACTATGGGAGACGCATGAGGATTTTGAAGGGTTGTCCCATTTCTTAGGGGACTAATTAAATCCCTAACACTTAAAACTCTGTTTCCAAGTGTTAGGGCCAAGGGCTAGGGCTAAGGGGGAATTGGAATTCACCTTATGTTTATCAGACAAAACAGCATTTAGAAAATAAATAAACTTACAGGTAATAACAAGGTTGTGGCCCCCTCCCTCAGTGTTACTGCAGAAGTTTTCTTTTAAATCCATTTGTTTGAAAACCCAGACCTGACTGCTCAGCAGTTACTCAGCTCCACTAAGCAGTTGATTCAGTGAGGGAGGGGGAGAGTGAAGGAGGGTGAAAGGAGACGAGGGGGGGAGGCTGTTTGCTTGATAGCGTGCTCTAATTAGAGCAATTCAATAACATAGAATGATAGAACTACGTAGAATGATGGAACTACGTAGAATGATGGAACTACGTAGAATGATAGAACTACGTAGAATGATGGAACTATGTAGAATGATAGAACTACGTAGAATGATAGAACTACGTAGAATGATGGAACTACGTAGAATGATAGAACTACGTAGAATGATGGAACTATGTAGAATGATAGAACTACGTAGAATGATAGAACTACGTAGAATGATAGAACTACGTAGAATGATGGAACTATGTAGAATGATAGAACTACGTAGAATGATAGAACTACGTAGAATGATGGAACTACGTAGAATGATAGAACTACGTAGAATGATGGAACTACTTAGAATAATAGAACTACGTAGAATGATAAAACTACGTAGAATGATAGAACTACGTAGAATGATAGAACTACATAGTGATAGAACTACGTAGAATGATAGAACTACATAGTGATAGAACTACGTAGAATGATGGAACTATGTAGAATGATAGAACTACATAGTGATAGAACTACGTAGAATGATGGAACTACGTAGAATGATGGAACTATGTAGAATGATAGAACTACATAGAATGATGGAACTATGTAGAATGATAGAACTACGTAGAATGATAGAACTACGTAGAATGATGGAACTACGTAGAATGATAGAACTACGTAGAATGATGGAACTACATAGAAGATGAAACTATGTAGAATGATAGAACTACGTAGAATGATAGAACTACGTAGGATGATGGAACTACGTAGAATGATGGAACTACGTAGAATGATGGAACTACATAGAAAGATGAAACTATGTAGAATGATAGAACTACGTAGAATGATAGAACTACGTAGAATGATGGAACTACGTAGAATGATAGAACTACGTAGAATGATGGAACTACGTAGAACGATAGAACTACGTAGAATGATAGAGCTACGTAGAATGATAGAACTATGTAGAATGATGGAACTACGTAGAATGATAGAACTACGTAGAAAGATGGAACTACGTAGAATGATAGAACTATGTAGAATGATAGAACTACTTAGAATGATGGAACTACGTAGAATGATAGAACTATGTAGAATGATAGAACTACGTAGAATGATGGAACTACGTAGAATGATAGAACTACGTAGAATGATGGAACTATGTAGAATGATAGAACTACGTAGAATGATAGAACTACGTAGAATGATGGAACTACGTAGAATGATAGAACTACGTAGAATGATGGAACTACGTAGAATAATAGAACTACGTAGAATGATAGAACTACGTAGAATGATAGAACTACATAGAATGATAGAACTACGTAGAATGATAGAACTACGTAGAATGATGGAACTACGTAGAATGATAGAACTACGTAGAATGATAGAACTACATAGATTGATAGAACTACGTAGAATGATGGAACTACGTAGAATGATGGAACTACGTAGAATGATGGAACTACGTAGAATGATGGAACTATGTAGAATGATAGAACTACATAGAATGATAGAACTACGTAGAATGATGGAACTACGTAGAATGATGGAATTACGTAGAATGATGGAACTACGTAGAATGATGGAACTATGTAGAATGATAGAACTACATAGAATGATGGAACTATGTAGAATGATAGAACTACGTAGAATGATAGAACTACGTAGAATGATAGAACTACGTAGAATGATGGAACTACATAGAAAGATGAAACTATGTAGAATGATAGAACTACGTAGAATGATAGAACTACGTAGAATGATGGAACTACGTAGAATGATAGAACTACGTAGAATGATGGAACTATGTAAAATGATAAAACTACGTAGAGGTGATGGAACTACGTAGAACGATAGAACTACGTAGAATGATAGAACTACGTAGAATGATGGAACTACGTAGAATGATAGAACTACGTAGAATGATAGAACTACGTAGAATGATAAAACTACGTAGAATGATAGAACTACGTAGAATGATAGAACTACATAGAATGATAGAACTACGTAGAATGATGGAACTACGTAGAATGATAGAACTACGTAGAATGATGGAACTACGTAGAATGATAGAACTACGTAGAATGATAGAACTACATAGAATGATAGAACTACGTAGAATGATGGAACTACATAGAATGATAGAACTACGTAGAATGATAGAACTACATAGAATGATAGAACTACGTAGAATGATGGAACTACGTAGAATGATGGAACTACATAGAATGATAGAACTACGTAGAATGATGGAACTACGTAGAATGATGGAACTACGTAGAATGATGGAACTACGTAGAATGATGGAACTATGTAGAATGATAGAACTACATAGAATGATGGAACTATGTAGAATGATAGAACTACGTAGAATGATAGAACTACGTAGAATGATGGAACTACGTAGAATGATAGAACTACGTAGAATGATGGAACTACGTAAAATGATAGAACTACGTAGAATGATGGAACTACGTAGAACGATAGAACTACGTAAAATGATAGAACTACGTAGAATGATAGAACTATGTAGAATGATGGAACTATCGTAGAATGATAGAACTACGTAGAATGATAGAACTATGTAGAATGATGGAACTATGTAGAATGATGGAACTACGTAGAATGATAGAACTACGTAGAATGATAGAACTACGTAGAATGATGGAAGCTACGTAGAATGATGGAACTACGTTGAATGATAGAACTACGTAGAATGATGGAACTGACACGACCATAAACAGGTACTTTGATATCTCCTCTGAATGATAGAACTACGTAGCATCAATGGAACTACGCAGATCAATTATAGACACACCAAAATGATGGAACTACCCAGAATAAGTAGAAAACTTTGATGTGATAGAACCATATAATATTATAATAAACAGGCGAGGTGCAATAAATATACACACGTCCACAGCATTTATATTAAATCAGTATAAACTTGTAAAGGAAAAAAGACTTGTGTTTGAGTTTATCTATTTTAGAATGCTGGAACTTCATCGATGATGGAACTAGCGTAGATATTCGCGTGGAACAAAAATATAATATAGAATATAATAAAAAAAAAAAAATAATATAAAAAAAAAAAAAAAAAAAAAAAAAAAAAAAAACAAAAAAAAAAAAAAATAATCCAAAAAACAAAAAAAAAAAAAAAAAAAAAAATAAAAAACCACACACCTCGCACTCGTGTAACGGCCTCGCGCTTGTGTGGAGCAACCTTGCGTTTGTGTGGAACGGCCTCGCCCTCGTGTGAAACGTGTGTGCGTTGAAAGGCCTCACGGTTGTGGAACGTTCTCGTGTGCAGGTTGAACGGCCTCGCATGCGTGGAAAGACCTCACGAGTGTGGAACGTTCTCGTGTGCAGGTTGAACGGCCTTGCATGCGTGGAAAGACCTCACGAGTGTGGAACGTTCTCGTGTGCAGGTTGAACGGCCTGGCATGCGTGGAAAGACCTCACGAGTGTGGAACGTTCTCGTGTGCAGGTTGAACGGCCTTGCATGCGTGGAAAGACCTCACGAGTGTGGAACGCTCTTGTGTGCATGTGAAACGGCCTCGCGTGCGTGGAAAGACCTCACGAGTGTGGAACGTTCTCGTGTGCAGGTTGAACGGCCTGGCATGCGTGGAAAGACCTCACGAGTGTGGAACGTTCTCGTGTGCAGGTTGAACGGCCTTGCATGCGTGGAAAGACCTCACGAGTGTGGAACGCTCTTGTGTGCATGTGAAACGGCCTCGCGTGCGTGGAAAGACCTCACGAGTGTGGAACGTTCTCGTGTGCAGGTTGAACGGCATCGCATGCGTGGAAAGACCTCACGAGTGTGGAACGTTCTCGTGTGCTGGTTGAACGGCCTCGCATGCGTGGAAAGGCCTCACGAGTGTGGAACATTCTCGTGTGCAGGTTGAACGGCCTCGCATGCGTGGAAAGACCTCACGAGTGTGGAACGGTCTTGTGTGCATGTGAAACGGCCTCGCGTGTGTGGAACGACAGTCTCATAAAGGCGTCTCAGAAGCAGGTTAAGTTCCAAAGACACACTGATCTCAGTGGAGAAAAGATCATTAAAACATGATCATTTCATCAATCCCAGCATGAACAGATGTTAGCAGGAAGGAAATGGTGGGCTCCAGATGACAGAAAACAAATAGATGCGTGTGTGTTAGTCTGAGCTTCTGTGATTATTTCTAAAACACGTTGTCATTGCGTTCTCCTCTCTGCTTCCAGACTGGAGGAGGCTCTGTCCGACTGCATCTGGGCTCAGAAACACATGAGGGGGAACGTTGTCATCGACTACCGACAGCTGGGGCTGAGATACAAGCTCTTCAGCTGGCAGGTGGGACTTCCAGGCTCACTCTTTACTCAGCACTATCACATTCCAGGAAACTCAACACCTGTGGATCCACAGCAAAAGACGTGTGGTCAAACACACCTCAGAGCTCTCAAGGCCTCAGAAACAAGGTCCTGAAGGTTCTTCTGGCTCAAAGACGTGTTATTAAAGTCTGGGAGACGCAGCGTCTGCCTCAAACAGCTGTAGATGCTTATAACTGAGCTGAACCAGCAGTGATGAACTCTGGGACAGGTTACCGGGACGTCCTTGGTTTCCGTCCCAGAAGCAGAGTGGAAGTTAGGCTGCGTCATCGCTCTGCTCCGACCTGTTTACCGCTGGAAATGAAACCTGAAGAGAGTTTCAGCAGCTCACGATGAGATGAATGCTAATGCTGAGATTTGTAATTGTAATGTGTCCTCTAGGTGTTGTATAACGCAGCAGCTGTTTACTGCCGGATGGGCCAATGGGAGCAGGCCAGGGAGGTCCTGCTGTCCGCCTCCCAGGAGAGAGGAGCAGGGCGGGGGGGCAGCATAGAGGTGGCTCTGGACAGCGTCGAGGTGAGAGGACATGAAAGTGATGAAACCTCCAGGCTTTTATCAGTGAGCAGAGACATAGGTCTCAGCTGGAGGGAAAATGTGGTCGACTGTCACGTCTTTTAAACGAGACACATTTCCCTGACTGGTTGGCTGTCGTCCATCTGATGATGGGCTGCAGCTGATTTACATCTGTTGTGCTGCAGAGGACTCGCCATCTAACAGCATCATGCTCATGGGACATGGGGTCAAATACACACTCTGAAATACAAATCATAAATAGGGTAAATATGGACAAACTGGGACGGTTAATGTTAATCATGTTTATCCTTACATGTGCTTGCTGAAAATCAGAACGCTTTTATTGTAATTGTAACCAGCGTCCCAGTACAACGAAACTGTTTTTAAGTACAACCGGTCCAAGATCAGACAGACAACAGACAAGACAACATAACATACTGGAACTGGGGGGTCTTGAGGAATCAGCCTGTGCACGCGCTCCCATGTTTGCAGATACACAGTGAAAAGATCAACATCGGGAGAGGTGGGGGTGGGGGACAAAAAAGAAACCACTGTCCCGCCCTCTGCAGAGGACGTGATAATGGGTTAAAAAAACACACCTCAGGACAATTAAGGACATGTAGCTCATCATAGGGCAGCATGACATTAAAAAAAAGGTTCTGTGTGGATGACATCACTTTCTGGGGGTGTGGCTCACTACTTCAACTACAGCCCAATCCCAAACCGGCCTCTAAACACTGCCCCTCCGTTTGCACGTTCCCGCGGAGGCTCCGCCATATTAAGGGCCGTCCCAAACCGTGTAGGGGGGGGGCGAGTGGACTGTTCAGCCCTGAATCAGAGAGTCTGCATCAGTGCAGACTCGCCAGAATTCTGCAGCAGGTGCAACGGCTAAATGGAGGAGGAAACAGGCGTGTCCTGCACGAGTTCCGCACGTCTCATGCATGTTTGTCAATACTGACAAAAAAATATGAATCGAGTTATTTTATGTGGAAAAAAAAGTGATGACAGGTGCGCTGTAGGTATCCCTCAAATCACTGGTGCTCATGGAAGCAAATGTTTGAGCAGGAAAGAGGATTATAACCCTCTTATTGGTACAATGATAATAATAATGATAAAAATAATAATAACAATAATGATAAATAATAATTAGTAGTAGTCATAATTATTAGACCTAGTAGTGACAATAACAATTTTTGTCATTTATTTAATTGTTTAGGATTATTATTATTATTATTTATTTAAAATAAAACATTGTTCTTCACACATGAGTGTATTTCCACACAGATCTATTTGACACAGACGTGTTTGTGTTGACACGACGATGACTGCTTTCCTTTTCCAGAGGAGGGAAGAGGGCGTCTCATTCTCATTAACACCCTCCATCCCTAATCAGAGCGCCTCTACAACTGCGAGTGGGACTTCATAGGGGATTATCACGCTTCGTGTTCCTGTTTCCAGAACTTGTCAAATTTAAGCATTTCCTCTTCCGGGCCAGTTCAACAATAGCTGAATCCAATGTCACTACTCTGTTCCACTTTGTAAATCAAATAAACGCCGCCAACCCTACTTACATTTTCATGGATTCCCGACTGCAGTGATGCAAAGGAATTAGTGGATCAAAGTGATTCGCCGGGGTGAAGGGACGAACTTTATAACAAAACAAGGCAGCACATTTGTTTGTAGCCGGCACTTTAGTGATGCAGACGACACAGCTGGTGTTAGCAGGCTAGCGTTAGCAGGCTAGTGTTAGCAGGCTAGTGTTTGCTGACGTGCCTAACTTTGTGTGTCTGAAAACACACAAGCATCTGAAAATCGGGTCTGCACTCTTCTGTTTCCAGTGGAACTGGGGACTGCCAAGAAAGGAGATGCTTATAAAAGTGTCCGAACTTTCTACTAAAACAAGGTAGCACATTTGTTTGTAGCTGGTGAGACACTACAGCTGGTGTTAGCAGGCTAGTGTTAGCTGATGTGCTCAACTGTGCGTTTGAAAACACACAAGCATCTGGAAATCAGATCCTATGCCTTTATCATAAATAAAGCATTAGAAAAAAAAAAAAAACGCTTGGCCATGACATTCACCCAGTAGAGGTGACGTGCAGCTGCTGCTACGTGAAGAGACAATGTCCTTGTCTGATTCACAAAATCTGTGAAAATGCTCTTTTATAAGCGTCTCCTTTCCCCAGTTGTTCCACTGGAAACGGGAGGGTACAGACCCGACTTTCAGATGCTTGTGTGTTTTCAGACGCACAAAGTTAGGCACGTCAGCAAACGCTAGCTGGCTAACGCTAGCCTGCTAACGCAAGCCTGCTAACACCAGCTGTGCAGTCTGCATTGAAGCACCGGCTACAAACAAACGTACTATCTTGTTTTATTATAAAGTTCGTCCCTTCACCCCGGTAAATCACTTTGATCGACTTCTTCTTAGCATCACTTCAGTCGGGAATCCATGAAAACTTAAGTAGGGTTGGCGTTGTTTTTTTGATTTACAAAGTGGAACAGAGCAGGGACATTGGATTCAGCTATTGTTGAACTGGCCCGGAAGAGGAAATGCTTAAATTCGAGAAATTACAGAAACCGGAACACAAAGCGTGATAATCCCCTGTTGGGAGTGACGCTCGATAGGTAAAGGGTAGTGTGTCGGGGGCGGTTTGGGATTGGGCCTACGTCTACAGTGAAACAAGATGGAGGGTAAAATGATAGTGTTTCTAGGTGAACAATGTTAGAGTTCTAGAAATGAGAACTGATGAATAGTTTGTAATTGTGATATTTTTTGTTAAGGGGTGTAATATGGATTCAAAATTTTTAAAAGTCACATCCATAAGTCTTCCTTACAAATGTTATTTAGCTACTGTCCCACATTAGCAATAGCATTGCTAAAGTGTTATTGGCAAAGTGGGACAATCATTTGAGTCATTCTAAAGGTGGAAATAAGTTCTCATTTTATTCATCCCTCATC
>JALJCO010003210.1:0-57263 GCA_023101725.1 Atherinomorus stipes
TACAGTCACTCCCTTCATCCAAACCAATCACAAACCGCAGACCAGGCGAAGGCTGAACTGGAATTCAGTGTTATGCCCCTTTCAGACTTCCACTGGAAAGCGGTAATATTGTGAACTCTGTCCTTTATAACGCTGCATTCAAACATGCGTACCGGTCTGTTACCTCACAGATGTAGCGGACATGTACCGGCTGCTCTACATGTCACAAGAGCGGAAATGTTGCGGCACGTCATTTTGGCTGAAAGCTCATGTTCCACAATGCAAGTCTGAAAACGGCCTTAATTTGATCTTTATTATAATAGGTCATTCAGCAAAAGCTTAAATGGTCAGGGCTGCACCTAACATAGCTTTTAATTTGATAATGGCTTTTTTTTTTTTTTTGATAAATATCGATATCGATCGATACAGATTTTTTTTTTTATCGATAATCTTTTTTCTATATCGTCCAGCCCTACGTAGTGGTATACTTCATTTTTGAGTGGGCAGCTGTATAAGTATTCAGAAATACTTACCAGTGTACTTTTGCATTTTCCAGAGGGAGGAATCAGAGGAGCCGGACATCGGGAACACACCCATTGGTATTGTCTCAGTGATCAGAGGAAGAAGTGCATCTTTTTCGGTTAATAATTTTTTATATATATGTATATGTGCAATGACCTGACTTGATATCTTTAGATTTACTTTTTGGTTATATATTTATTTAAAATTATTTACTTAAGTTATGTTTTAGAATGACCATAAATGTAAAATAACTTGAAGATGTTGTTTATACCTTTACACTGAGCACAAGTTCCCAATGCTTTTATTCAGGCATTTTAGAATTTGCAGTGATTTACACATAACCATACAAACTTGTTTTATACCATGTCTGTGTGGATGTATGTTGACTGTTCTTTTTCATATGCAAGGTTTCCTTCAACCAAAAAGGGTGTGTTTACATTTTTAGATTGTGCATTTGTTGGCTTGTCTGGGTGCCCACACATAAATGATTTTAAGATGTAATTTTTTATCTTGACCACTGACGATCCCAGCGCTCTTGTGATCTATGTACACACACCCATACAGATGTGTCTATGTGGTTATTGTACTTCTGTTGCTGTGATGAAAATGTTTTGAAGAAATAGACATGAATAAAACATTTGAAATATTCTGCATTTGTTGTGTGATGAACTTTGAGTAATCTGAATTTTTAAAAACAAGCAATTTATGAGATGTGAAAAATTATTTTTTTGGTTACTAACAAGTATATTTTTTTAGTTTAAAATGTTGATCAATTAAGTACAATATCATCATAACAAATTATTACAAATAAATTAAAAGATATATACAAATTAAAACAAATGTTTTGAGTACAGAACACTCACAATTTTTTTTTATAATAAGCACTATTTGAGTGTAAATAATGTAAAAAATTTAAGTACTTCAAACTTAAATATTTTAACTTGCTAACTCAAAAACTTTGAGGTAATCAGTTTCCTAAAAAGTTTTGAGTATTCTGAACTTATTCGGGTTTACAGTGCAGACAGCTGAGGATATGAAAGAAAAGTACTAAAATATTATAATTGCTTTTTAATTAACTTACCTGTTTGCAACATGCACACAGGAGGAAATTCAGAATTTCTGAATCATTAATCAAATATAAATAATTGAACCTTTCGTAGATGTTATTTACTACATTTATAAAAGTAATATATACCGTCATCCTTTAAAATTATTCATACTGTACCCTCCCGTTAAATGAAAAAAATATCAGTTGTCAACTGCATTTTCATTACACCGAGAACTTGGTAAAACCCAAATATCGGTGGTGCACCTAAATTTTGAAAAACCTCCAAATGTTACAAAAAATAAAAATAAAAAATAAATTTTACACTCACATGAGGTGGATTTTCAGATGTTTTGATGAAGCAGCAGTACTGTAAGTCACAAAAGTTCAATGAAACACTTTTTTGACATTTACATGAATTACGTGTGTGTGTGTGGGGGGGGGGGCACAAAACAGTTTTTACCTTCTCAATTATGTAATGATCATTTACAAGCATTAACTATGGAATCGGAATGATGGGGAAGTTTTATTGTCACATGTAGGAAAATTCCATACATCCCCGTAAGTCAGCAAACTGAGTTCATTTTAGACATCCAATCCAATCTAATCATCTTATTTATATAGCACATTTAAACAACAGAAAGTATCCAAAATGTTGCCCCCCCCCAAAAAAAAAAAAAAAATCTAGAAATGGAATAAATATGATAACTGAATATATAAAAACATTTAAAAAATAGAAGAAAAACAATATAAAAGAAGACAGAGGACCACACAACTCAGTCTTAAAAGCGAAGGAATAATAATGCAAAACATGCAGATATAGTTAACTATAAGTTTAGCCACCATGAGTTTTTTTTTTTTTTTTTTCTGCCAGAAAGTGTGCCTCTGGACTTTGTAATCATCTGCTGCTTTCACATCCCGATGAAGAGCAGCAGTAGCTCTAAAATGCAAAATGTTTCAAAGTGGAGCCTTGCAGGAGATTTTACAACAATTGCAGCTCATGCGCTTAAAGAAAATGAAAGAATTATTTTTGGAGAAAGTGTAATGGGAACTCAGCTACTGAAATTAGTTGAAATTGAAAAAAATAATAATACATAAAAATTTTCATTTGTGGTTTACCAGAAATATTAAAAACAACCCTTTGGGGGCAATCACTGCAATCAAGTGTTTCCTGTCATGTTCAATAAGACTTCTGCACATGTTGTTTCGGTCCACTGTTTATGAGCAAGGTGCACTAATATGTCTGTAACTGTTTTGTTTGTTTTAATTATTCTTTTCAACGACCATTCGAATGTATTCTAGCTCTCTAAATGATCATTTATGGGCTGTACAGTGGCGTGGTGGTCTGCAGCCCCACAGCAAGCAGGTTGCTAGTTCGAGCCCCGGCTGGGGAGGGATTCGAACAGTTCCAACAGTTTCCTTCCTCTGCAGAGTTTGCATGTTCTCCCCGTTTATGCGCAGGCTCTTTCCGGGTACTCCGGCTTCTTCCCACTGTCGAAGGACATGCATGTTAGTGTTAGACATGCATTGGTCACTCAAATTTTTGCTTATAATTACTTTTTTTTTACTTTCTTGTTATATGAATTACTATTGTGAACTTTTTTCTTTAATTGTAAAGTATGAATAATTTTTGAGGACATTATGGCCACATACATTTATTTCCTCTCCGGCTTTTGGTATAAGGAGCCCCTCCAGTATAACAATGTTTGTCCCCGAGCATAACGCCTTGTTGGCATTTTCTCTCATTACTTCCAATTAAGTTGTATATCACTGAACTTGTTCGGGCTATATGCATCCCCATGGGAGTGTTTTAAGCCAGACGATCAGCCTGGGTATTCGTTTTCATCTGAATGACCTCCGTTTCCACAAAGGGAACAAGTCTAAATTGGAAAGTATTTCATTTTGGCCTGAAACTTCCATTCAGCTGCAAAGGAAACAGACAGGAATTAATTTGCAGTGAGTGAATGGGTTTGACAGGAGGCTATTTCACCAGTCAATGTCAGTGTTATCTTAGCTGTGCAATAATACAATAAGGAAAACAATCAAAGAGCGAGCAGCAAAACATCTAACCTCGGATTCTGTTTTGATATAAGCTGCATGGAGCAGAGGACTTGTACTGCCCTCATGTTCTGCTGATTTCTTGAAATAAGTTAGAGTGGAAGCGCAGCGCCAGAAGCATGGTTGTTTTCATGCCGCGTTTGTTCTGCAAGATCAGGCAGTGTCTTCCACCGTGGAGAGTCTGTCTCTCTGAAACGCACAGCAAAACCTTCATCTAGGATGGCTTCTCATTTCCTGCTTCACTCTGCAGCATTTTCCAAAAAGCTGAGAAGAAGAGTGAATGTCAGCATGTTTATGCAGTGGATTTTCATCTCATTTCAATCTTTTGAGTCATAGTTGTTACGCGTGTTGGAAAAAAAAAAAGTCTAATTGTAATAATGCTGCATCAGCATAGGAGTAAGAATCTGATCACACACACTTAAATCACTGTTCTTGTTTTTGTTTCTTTTCTACATTTTTATTCATCCATGAACCAGGGAAATGTATTATCACCATCTCATATATCTGACAAAATAATTATTTTAAAATGAGTACAGGAAAAAAAGCACAGCAGCCTTCATGTCAGTGGCAGAAACAATTAATTTACTGTCATTAGACAGTATGACTTCTAATGCAGAATAACTTTCCAATAACAGGAGGCAGTACAGGAACAGTAGGCCTAAAAATGGATTACATTCAGCAGCGCAACAGCCCCTCTCTGTCCTCATCATTTCCTCTCTTAATCCAATCATGTCCCAATTACAAAAATCCCCAGATGAAGTCAGGCAAAGACAGAGGAGGGACACTCCAAATGTAAACATAGCTTTTTGAGGCCAGCTTGGACAAAAGAGTTTATGACCTCGCTTTTTGTATTTACTCAAATCCCAAAAGTAGCCAAGAAGGCAGTCCAAGAAAATAAATCAGGGCTGGGATAAACTAATTGGATAGACTGAAAATGGGAGACATAACACACATTGTTCTACAGAGGCAGAAACTCAAGTAGCTAACCATAACACTGCAACATAAACTGAATCCCTTCACAATGTTTGCTCTGTATCCTTGTTGAAAAGTTTAACAAGTTTTCTCAGCTGCAGTTTTTAATCAATTAAAAAATAACTTACATTGCAGTGATCAACTTTTGTACAGTAACAGTTTTTGTGTAGAAAAACTAGCATGTTTACCTTTTGATGAAGGATACAAGATCTTTTAGGACTTAAAGAGAACAGATTAAATAAGTTAGACTTCTTTTTACTCCTTTTGAACATGTTGAATTTAAATTATTGTTTTGTGTGTGTAAATATGTATGTATATGTTTGTGTGTGTTTCATTTCATTTGTCAGATATTTTTTTATAATTTACACAGCAGTACACTGAGCAGTACACACTCCAGACTAACACAGAAGATGCTGCTGCTTTCCTTTTCAACATGTTCAAAATAAACTAAAGACTATATAATATGACATAGCACAATACTTTATGAATAATCTCTAACATTATTACAGTCAACGGGAGTTTTACGTTACCTGCTACGTTGCAGACGGAAGACGTGCTGTGGTTCCTGACCAAGGGGCAAACTCCGCCTCAGAACAGTGAAGCTCGCTTCCTTGTTGTAAATAGTGTAATCCTCCCTTCATCCGCTAGGGGCTGGCTCCAAGAGCGAGCAAATCCCCATAGACTCCCATGTTAAAAACGCCAACTTCACAGCAGAAATAAACAGGTTTACAGCTTGGTTCAAAAAATCATTTTAGGTTTATTAGGTCAAGTTTACCTTCATGTCAACTGTGAGGGGGGTGAATTTTTTTATAACTCATTCGTTTAGATGTTATTTATTCTTCAAATTACACATAATTAAGGGCGTGTCCTTATGATTGACATGCGGCAGACTGGAAGCTCCGCCTGCCGACCGGAGGCTCCTAGTTAGCTCCTTCTTTGCTCTTAATAAGGTCTCAGTTTGTTACAGAGTCGCACAACGGCGGTGTTTCGTCAGCGAATTGCAAGTCTAAGCATGTCTTACCTTAACCATGCCGCTTAGGGGGCTTATCTTTGTTAGCTCCTCTTAGTTTCGTGTTAGCTCAGTTAGCGTTTAGCCCACAGTACGTCAGCTGTCAATCATTTGCCCCGCGGCCGCGCTGTGCCCATTTTAGTATTTTCCTGGAGTGACGACGTACGTGAAACGGCAAGATGGTGACGGTAAGACACGCCCATCTGGCTTCACATTTCTCTATTCAGAAGAGACCGGAAGCTACGTCCAGTAATTATATACGGTCTATGTTCCTGACCGAGCGCCACCACGGTTGCTTAGCAACGTACGAAAGGCTTTATATTCCGACAAACTGACTGCTATGTGGCCAAATGCTGGAGTTATTTCCTCCCTCTGATGTGATCAATGTGTAACTCGCGCTTATATTGTATTGTATTTTCATGAAAATACAACCAAACTTCGGAGCACGTTTGCCGCGACGCCATGTTAGAGTATGTGACGTCATCGCGCAAATGCATCCAACCATAGATATCATGGCATCCAACGTTTACGGAACCGATAAGAGGAATCATTAGGCAGGCAGATGAACGATTCCACGGAATCGAACAACAGAGAACCATAATTAGGGATTCACATCCCTAATTATGGGCTATACTTGCTTTTAATTAATTACTCATTTTCATGTTTGTTTGTAGTGTCTTTGATCCTTTTAATTTATTGCTACAAATACAAAATGTAATATAAAAGTGACCAGTGAAGGCAGTATAGGGCAAATGTGACCAGGTATCCACCGTCCTTGATTTGAGGGCTTAATTACCATCTGTGATCGCACAGCTGTTGCCTTTTCTGCAGTTATCTGAACCTCCATACTCCATTTCCACCGTTTACAGTCTGCTAATGTGGAAGTTTTCAGTGTGGAACCTCCAGTAAAAAGGTTTGCACATATAGAATGAACATACATCTACACAATGATATAATGTAAGATAAATAGGCACAATGTGGGTGAAAATTGGAGGACATGTTCAGTTTTTTGTAGTTATTAAAAACATTTGGTGCAGATCCAAATAAATGTAGGCTATGTGATTTTATCTTTTTGGAGACAGAGCATAGGGACAAAGACTTTATAAAGATAGATGATGGCTCTACACACTCTCCCTCCCACTGTACAAAAGTGACGCCAAATTACCTAATTAGTTACCAGGGTCTGTGCAGTCTGGTCAGCCATGCCAAAGAAGCTGGCATGACATCCATCTTCCTTTATGATCTGAGAAAGAGCAGATGAGCGGACAGACACGACTCTAATGATAGCTATCCACATTCTTCCAAATCTTTATCCCACCTGTTTAAACTGTATTGATCCCCTTGGGTCTCAAACAACTCAAACAACAGTTTTCAGTGCTGTGGCATTTGTAACAAAGGAGTTGAATCATTTGGGTCACCTGGTGCCATAGACCTCTATGGATCTGGGCCGTTCCAGGGCATTTGGATCTAGAACTTAAGGAGGAACAAGGCCTTGGATGTTTTATTGTGTTTCTCATGTCTTTCTAGGGCAGTTATATTAGTGTTGCAGAGCAAGTTGCTGCTGCCACCAATGTTGTTGCCATGGGGAGATGTATATGGTCTACAGCAATGTTTAGCTGGGTGACAGAGCAACATCCAGACGGATGCCAAGACACAATGTTAAGCTTTGCCTTGTTCCAATAAAATCCATTTTGTTCACTTTATTAGTCACCTGTCTTCATTTGAGGCTCACTAGTGTCTAGGTTCATGAAAAGGTTTGTGGATAAGTAACATTTTTCATACTTTGATGTAGCAGAAAAGGGAATATTTCTTTTATTGATTAAAATTCTCTTGTTAGTTTAATTGGGTTACTGTACAGTGAATGAAAAAAAGTTCATATTCATTAAAAAAAAAAAAAAAAAACTACTATAAATTGGATTGGTGCATTTTTAGGTTTTGTATGTAAACTGAACAATGAGAAATAAAATATTCTCTAAGGTTTAAGACCAAATACCTTATTATTTTTTAAACATACATGGTAAAGAAGTTTGAGCCTTGGGCAAACGTACCACTGCTTTGTCCGGGCCAGTTGGCATCACATTTGCTGCATTTCTATTAAAGTTTTGCAAAATAAAAGTGATATTTCTAAAATTGACATAGTATGGTCGTGATTTGCAGGTGTGTGCATTAAATAGTGTTTAATGCATAAGCCCTAAATCTTGTCAAATTTCATCCAGTGAGACTCCACTTTGAGGAGGATAGATGGGCAAGTTTCTGCAAAACTCTGCATTTCACTGTTGTTTGCTATCAAGAATGGTGGTTATATTTTTATTGTTATATGTATAAAGATTTCAGTCTCCTCCTCTGTCCATACATACTCCACCATCTACGTCACATCCAGTGATGTGTAAATGCAAAAAAAAAAAAAGTGTTTTCATTGCACTTTTGTGATATACTTCTATATGGACCTGTCAGAAAAACCACCTCATGAGGGCATAAAAACTTTTAGCCAAACTTAAGAGGTTTTTTTAAATTGAAATATTTCCATAGCCAGTTTTAGTAGGATGTTTACATTTTGCATAATTTTAGGAGTGATAGAAATGCTGCTAATGTCAAGCTTTAGCATTTCTTTTAACTGTGCATACACACTTTTTAAAAGAGTAGATTTAAGAGCTAAACACTGACCCTTTTTTGGCCTGACAGTGTTTATTTTTTTCTGCCTGAATCATGCCCAGCAGCAACTAAGAGATAAACTTAGCATAGTCCCCACACAGAACTCACAGGAGACTTGAGTGGTGGTCTCCAAGGTACGGCAGCAGCTACAAATGGGAATCAAACCTGAGTCTATACAATTCTGGTCTATGATGTACCCCAGCGACACCTCTTGCTTCGTCTCTGGGACCTTATGGTCATTCATAAGGCAGCATTTGCTCGCATAGACAAGCATCACTGCAACTGGGGTGTCATGGCCCTGCAGGGACACCTTATGTGCATCACAGACATGCTAACAATGCAGAAAAAGACAGACATGTTTTACATCCTAAGAATAAAGATATATTGCCTAAATCCATGTAGCATGATACATTAAAAACAACGTTTTTCATAAATGCAAATTTACGTACATACACACTGCATTTACAAAGCTAACCATTTGTACCTGAATATGTGAAGTTATCTTTGGAGTAGTGCCACTGAGATAAACTCATACATACCTATGTACTTCTCAAACACATTTACACTAATATTTAGTATTCAGTAAGGGTTCTTGACACTTTTTTTGCCAAGACCAGTGGAATACTCCAGCTTTATTGTACATCTGAGCCATTATCCCTCACAAATTAAGTAGTGAAAGAAAGGAAGAGTTTGTGCCCGAGGCCTCTTGTTGACCTGAATCATAAAATCATTCTGCTGCAGCAACAACAGTGCAGTGTGTAGGCCTGTGTGTGAGTGTGTGTCCGTGTGGGTGGATGGGTGGGTGTGAATGTGAAAGCCCCGGGTTGCACGGAATGCAGGTCAGTAATTACATTTAGCTCAGTTGAGCAACAAAGTTAATCTGTATGTCACTGTTAATCTGTTGCCGTCTATATATGGATGTTGCTTCTTCGCACCTTGAGGCATAACAATTACTCTTTTCTTTTACCTTTAAATTGGGTCATTAAGCACAAGGATGATTGTTTATTTCTACACATTTAGCCTCCAAAAGAATATTAAGGGTGATGTCTGTGTTAACATAGATATGATACACTGTATAAACTTTTAAAGCAGGCACTTTGAGATACAGTACATCCCTGGGCAGTTTCCATAACAGCATAGCTAATTAGACTAATCGTATGACTTCATTTGGGTGTCTTTTCAATGCAGCACTAGGTAATCAGATTTAGAGCTCACATCTCTGACAGTTCAGTTCGCTCCCTTGCTCTCATCCCACCTCCCCCTTTGTCTTTGCCATCACCTCTTTAAAGATTCATAAGGCAGGGTTATTTGCATAAAAGTTAAAGCGTCTGATTAGTCGTATTACAACCCACTCTGACCAGCATGAGCCCTGCAGGGACTGGAGGATCGGCCAAGGTTACAGCTGAGGCATGTGCTCAACAGCATGCAATGGGACCCACCATGATGCCAGGCATGGAGGAGATTTAGAATTTCTTTGTGACAAGAGCTTTTCCACAACCTCTACGAGTCTCCTTTACCTTTGTGCCACAGGTCCTTATTGATAATACTATTTGAGGATCATTTAATTGCTCTATTGTGTTGACACTAATTGCAAAGATTTAATTTGAAATCGGTTCATAAAAGCAGCACTTGTATTTCTGTTAGATATTTTGCATGAATAATAACCAACTGTGGGGATGTCCACCACAATATCCACAAAGGGATTTTCTTTTTATAAATTGCACACTAAAATGAGTGACCATGATGCAACACTGAGACAATTCCAGCACATTAAAAGGCATAAACATTGAAATTAAAACTATTCATTTTAATTCAATAGGGGTCATTCAGTCAAAATTTGCATTTAAATAGCAGCATTAAAATGTAACATAGCATTGTCGAATAATGTGCTCATTCATATTAAGGCATCATAATTAATAGGCGTTTCCAAGGAAACTTTAGAAACCTAATTGCTCACATGGTGGTCTCATTACAGCAACAACATTCTGCTCTGTGTGAGTGTAGCTGACCAGAGCTGAGACTCCAGGAGCAATTTATTAGTTGTGGATATTATGAAGAGAATCACGCATACAGTAAAAACCTATCAATTTTTTGGTATTCTTTTAATTTTTCTTTTGGTAATTTTGCATTTCTTACCATTGCCTTTCATTGTGCAGGCTCACTGTGCCCTTTTGAAATATTTCTGTGCTTTAACTGTGTTGGTGAATTCAGCTGAGGACCCTCAAGCCTATTTCTGCCCAAGCAACATCCCTGAGGCAGGGCAGAAACAACTTAGGATTTGTAATATAACAGCCTCTGCTTGCTTTCCAGACATGCCAGCAGCATGTTCTACAGGGCTTAAGAGTAAGTCTCAGCAGGCCAATACAGACCTTTTGTTTTTACTGAAAGCAAGGATTTGGGGCATTCCTATGCCATGTCTTAATAAGTAAAACAGTTGTGCTTGGCATAACTGTTCATATCTAAAATAGCTTATGTTTTAAAAAAGGACAAAAAGCAGCCAGTTTAATGTTTCATTCAGTGAAATCTGCTTTGAAACATACCACTTGTATTCATTTTCATGTCAAAGTACTCTAGCAAGGGCAGCAGTGCACCAATTTGTCTGTCATCTCCTCCATTAGCTGCAGTAATGCAGGCTATTATGGAGGGTGGAGGTTTAGGGGGAGAGGGGGAATGGAAGGGATATGGTTCTTATGGGAGGACGAGTTGGCACCATTGCTGTTGCATTGACATTTAGTTGTTTGTTTTGCAAGATGGAGCAAGAGGTGAGGAAGGTAGCCATATGGTGGGTATTTATCAGGCAAAGGCTGCCAGAGTGATTGAATGTGAGCTGAAGGTGAAGCCACAGACAGCCGAGAGGGAGAGCAGGGCCTGATGCCTGGGGTCTGATACCAGGTTGTTCATCATCTCCCTTAAAGGAAGGTCAACAGTCCAATGAATCACACTCACCACCAAACTTACAGCTTGTTCGCTGTCAGCTTTACTGCATTTTGCTGCAGTTCTTGATGCTAAGCTGGGACCTAATCTACTTGCAGTGTCCCTGAATGAGCATCGTTACAAGAGACTGGAAGCAACCAAGACATGGAAGTCCTTTAATTCTTGTAATCTTTAACTATATTGTCACGACCGTGCTTCCAAAAGCATTGGGACACTGTACAGTTTCCCTCCATTGGAAACTGATTGGTAAAATGATTGACCAGACCAATCGCAGCTTGGGAGGCGGGCACAGACCGACTCGGTTCTCTAACCATAGCAGTCAGAACGGCAGCCACAGAGGAGCAATGATTTAATGATGCCCTTTCTGATGTCTAAAATGAGCTGCACGTGTCCTTAAAACCGCAACAACTTGCTGCTCTGACGATTTTCCTTTTACAAAAAGACGTTTGCGTCTTCCATATTTCTCTGATTAGTTCCCTCCAGTTCAGTTTGTTCCTGTTAGTCCCGCCTCTTGTCTCCATTGGAAATCAGTCTCCAACAGAAAGATCCCAGACTGACTTCCCGTGTATCTCATACGTGGTGTTAGTCAGGCTACGTGCCAGGCTACCTCATTGTG
The DNA here is from genome assembly GCA_023101725.1 of Atherinomorus stipes. NCBI lineage: Eukaryota > Metazoa > Chordata > Actinopteri > Atheriniformes > Atherinidae > Atherinomorus > Atherinomorus stipes. Next base: position 11,788 of record JALJCO010003210.1, read on the forward strand.
CCCTGTTAGTGAATCAGCTACAACAGGTTTTTGCGTGTGCAATTAAGTTTACACCTGTTTTAATACACACAAACCTTTGTAAACCAGGGCCTTGGAGTATTCTGCTAAAAACACTGAGCAAGTAATAAGGCTTACATGTTCTTACAATTTAAATAAATAGGACTGTTAACCTGTAGACTACATATGGTTTGGAGCAAAATTTTCTAAGGCGGCTTTTTTTTTATTTATATATTTTGCTAGCATCACATAGGGGGGCCTCCACCCTTCAGGCGGCGCTCGCGTTAATTTTTTCAACTTGGATCTGCACAATATGCTCCTCCTCTCCAGATTGCTGTGCTCTGAAGCCACTAGTATTGTGTCACAGAGCAGCACCTGTTTCAGATGTCAGAGCGTCTTCAAGACTGCAGATGGTTTAATTTGTTCCAACAGCAACTCCTTATCCATGTCCACTGCAGGAATACCTCTCGTATTACTTTATTTTCCTTTTTAGTCATATATCTATCTCCCTTGGGTCGAATTTCATTTTGCGTTTCAAAAATCTGCTCCAAATTTCCATGGCAAAGTATTAGCGTATCCAAATTATTCATTTATATGCTGTTTGCACCTGTTAACAATTGTGCAAGCAATCTTAATAGATCATCCGCAAACAACAAAAACACAGCGCACACAATCTTGTTTCACCACATGCAAATTAGCGCTCTTTATTTGACATCTTAGTCAATCATGGCGCAAGCGTTTTGTTCCTTCTTTGCAGCTTTAGTGAGTTGCTGGTTTCAAATTCAGTGAGTAAATACCCACTTAAAAAGAAAACATTTTTAAATAAATGAACAGTTTGATGGGGTCATGATTTGGCAATCTGTGAATATAGTTTCATTCTTTTAGAGCTGGAGACACCAGCAAAGGTCTGCACCAAAACTAAGCAGCTGCCCTGGTTCTGACGAAATGGAATTGACAATAACCAAAATCAAATCAAAGCATCAAGTTAGTCTCAGAATGTCCCAAATGTCAGCTGTGCTAACACAAATAGCATAATACCAGTGGTGCAAGGACAGTGTCAAAGCTCAGATGACACTGAGCATGGTCACAAAAATAGATTTTATACATTTATTCAACCTTTTTCACTGCTCTACAAGACCTTACAAATCACATGAGAGGAAGACACACAGGAGGCAGAGAAGCCAGGGATTTGGGCCAGAATACTGCACACTGTGCTAAAATTTGACAAGGGCCACTCATGTTTAAAGGAAAGTAATCCGCCTCCCTGTAAAATCGGAATGTCAGTAAGGAGGGGAAAAAAAAGTTTTTCTCACCATGAGGCACTAAGCTCTTACAGCGTGGTTGAAATTATGAAAGATACAAAGAAAAAAAAATCCCTCTCTGGCTGACTCATCTTATTGTTAAGAGCACCAAAGGCAGTTTGGGGCACGGTAGGGGGTAAGCAAGTGATGTGCATCCAGTTCGTGCTGCAAAGCTGGAAGTTTCAAACCAGCAATATGTCTATATGATGCATATCAAAAAGGAAATCAAGCTGAGCTTATGAAACAATGTCGCATGGAAAAAGATGCAATGCTTTCTAACAGTTGGTGATCTTTCAGCTTAAATCTACACAAGTTTGGTTACGTTTGCAATTAACTAGGGGGTCCCGGCAATAAAGATCTGAGACAACAACACAGTAGAGGAAAAATAATTACACAGATAGAAAGAGAGCAAACCACATCTTTCCTCTGATCATGTTAGTTTTGTTTTTGACTAAGTCAAACAGAAAGACATTTAAAAAAAAAAACTGATTTTGTTGACATGCAGTAGCATTGAAAAGTGGACAGTCTGCTCGTCATCTGGATGGAAACATCCTGGGAGCCAGCAACTTGTCAGACAGAAACGAACATGACAATTGTTGCCTGTCATCTCCACTCTTTCTCCCCTCTTTGCTTCCCCACTCACCACCCGTACGCAATCTAATAAAAGCAGGAATGCCATGAAAAGATTATTCTAAAACAGGGCGCGTTGACATGGCGAGGCATCATTTTCATTTCACTTCATGTGACACTATCACAGTTGCACAGAAGGCTTGTTTCATAGCAGGTGGTAAATACTGCTGTACCCCTCCCAAGCGGCTCAGCCATCAACCCCTGAGGCGCAACAAGAATCCCACTTTATAAGTATATGGACACACATACACTACTCTGTCAAACACACCTTGGTGGTTACATGAAAAACCCTGCTCCTCCAGAATCCTGTGTGACTAAAGCTTAAGTGCAAAAATTACTAACATAAAATGTTCACTTAAGGTTCAAGTAAATGTTAACAGAGGGAAGATGTGTGTTTCAAATGACCTTGAATGTGTTATCATGGTTGATTTGCCATTTCCAGCAATTCAAAAGCAATCAAAAGTGGCTAGAAATGTCTGGCTGCTGGATATCCATGAAAGTCTTTAAAAATTTGAGTCATTGGCTGGACTGTGGGCTAAATTGGCTAGCTGATTGCAGTTGAAGGGAGGAAAAACAAAAGGGCATGTTACTTACACGAGAACAAGGACTGTGCAGGAAAGCTGGAACGAGGAGCAATGCAGTGCAAACAAGCCATCAAGGTTTGGACTGAACCCGACAGTAACGCATCTACTTGAGCAAAGAATGCGAGGTGGTTACAGGGGCATGTGAGAGCGGAGGCTTTCACAGGCGGAGACCAGAGGAAGGCCACCTGACCCAGTATTTATAGTATTATGCAATGCTGATTGAGGGTCCAACAGAGTTAGTGTAAATCCATGTGCATATGAGTGGCTGAGCCAAGGATTTGAAAGTCAAGTCACATTAAATTTAATCTGGTTTTGTGGACTTAGGGGGGATTTTTCCTTTTTTTTTAAAAAAAAAGGGGGAAAAGAGGGAGCAGGGCTTTATACATTTATGAGCCTCAATGTCAGTAACCTTGCTCTTCTGTCAGAAAATCAGACACAAGTATCAGGGAAAACATGATTGTCATAAAGAAGACTGAACTGCTTTCATGTCATACATTAACAATGCTGCTCTTTCCACAGTTGGCTGTCAAGTTTTGTAAATCAGAGACTCCCACAGCGCATGAACGCACTACTGCACAAGAATGCACTTGAGCACAAGTTTCAGCCACGCACACAGAGCAGCCTGCAGCAAACTTTCTCAACCAAATCAGAGAAGGCATGCAGGAACACAGGTACCTTACTGTGTTTGATCCTCACTGTAAAAGGCACAAGAATAAAAAGGCGCAGCAGAATCTCTGGTTGTCACAAAACCGTTGCGGCCAACTTTAGTTTAATGGTTAACTTTTACCACTCTGATAGCATTGATTTCACTCTCAAGAGGAAGTTTATTCAAATAAAAAATCTCTAACAAACACACAGTAAACTGCATGATCAACCACCAAATAGGAGACATGTAATTGCTGGCTCTGTGGTTACAGTTAGCAGCAAATTCAACAGATAATGTCACATTTGTGACTTTACAGTAACTTTATCTGCCCAGCAAAACAGAATTCAGATCGGCCAATGGAGTTCTTTGACAACAATAAATGGACCATTAAAATAATTTCACTAGAGCAAAATAGGATGCTTTTTGTTGTTGTTGTTTGTTTTTAACTTTCTAAGTCATTGACTTGAGGACGTTTTTGGTAGAAAAAGAAACCTATTTGGAACTGGCCAGCTGTCTTCAATAAAGAGGCTATGAAGTGTAAAATGTTTTGTGCTTCCTGCCTAAATACTGAGCCGTGTTAGAGGGATCAGTGCTTTGTGCCAAAGAAAGGAAATTACTCTCTCCACTCAGTTGGATATATGCAAAGCCTCTGTTTGTCTCACACACGCACTCACTGGTAGGTTATTGATTTCCAGCCTCTCATTGTTCTATATAGTGAAACTGACACCCAACTCACAGCACAGAATATGCAAAAGTCACCTCAAATGGTAAAAGAGCGATAATAAAAAGAGACAACAAGCTACTCCTCTTTACACTGACCTTCTCTGACTAAATACAACTACTACAAAAAAAGGATTTTCTGAAATCCTTTCCTGTTCTTCTAAAGGCAGGCTGACAAGGTGTTTTATTTTCCCACTGCAAAGTGCTTCGTTCATTACACATCGAGGCCGTAGATCTTATTTTTCAAACGTACTTTAAAAAATCCCCACCGTGGCCCTGAAGTGCAGCACACAACAAAACCAGGCAAAACAAAACAAAACAAAGTAAGGTCTAAACCAGGGTGCTTCAACTCCAGCCTTGGAGGGCCTCTGTCCTCCAGGTTTTAGTTGTTTCCCTGCTACACTCACCTGGACCACATTAATGGTTCCTTTACAGGCTTATGTTGAACCTGAGAACAAGGTGCTGAGCAAATGCATGAATAAAATAAACACTATGAAAAAATATGATCTAACAAGAACAACAACAGTGTAAAACCTCTGCTTAAATTTTCATTCCTTGGCATTTTCTTCAAGAACTCTTGTTAAACACACACTGAATATTTTTTTCCAGCTAAAAGCTTCTCAGGAATGTTTGTCTTATATATATATATATATATAAAGGCAGTTTGTTTACAAAATCTGTTCTAAGCTCCATAGGTGTGGTAGAAGAGTTCAAGATAGAGGTGGGACCACATCAAAGATGAACTCTGAGCCCCTTTTTGTTTACTATGGTAATGGACAGCCTGACAGATGAGGTTAGACAGGAGTCTCAGATTCAGGAGAGGCGGAGGTATGTCCTGGAGAGGAGAGGGATGAAGATTAGCCTCAGAGAAATGGAATACCTGTGTGTGAATCAAAGGGACCCAAGTGGTATAGTGAGGTTACAGGGAGCAGAGATAAAGAAGGTGGAGGATTTTAAGCACTAAAGGGTCAGAAGTCCAGAGGAATGGAGGATGTGGAAAAGAGAGACTGTGTACAAGCAGGTTGGAATAGGTGGAGAAAAGTGTCAGACCTGGTGTGTGATAAAAGAGTAGACTATCAGTAGGAATGAAAGGTAATATGTACAAAACGGTGGTGAGACCAGCAATGCTGTATGAGTAACAGACAGTGGCCCTGAGGAGGACCGTGGAGGTAACAAAAACGTAGGAGGTTCTCTTTGGGAGTGACAAAGATGTATAGTGTCAGGAATGAGTACATCAGGGGGACAGCACAAACATGTTAGATGATTTAACGCTAAGTCAGGGAGGCCAGACTAAGATAGTTTACACATTTTGATGTGATAGTGAATATATCAGTCAAAGGATGTTGAGACATGATCAGGCTGGAGACATAGTGAAAAAAATCAAAGAGGACATATTGAAAGAAAACAGAAAGCTCCAATGAAAGAAAACATGAAGCTAGCTGGTGTAAGAGAAGTGGATGCAGAGGATTGGATGCAGATGGAGGCAGATGATTCACCGTGGCAACCCCTGAAGGGAGCAGCTAAAAGGCAAAGAAGGGAGACACTACTGATAAAACTGTGATGTGACTTAACTAGAAATCATGTTCACAGATGAGGTCATTTTATGTCTTTTCACGATAACAAACAGCCATAATTAAAGCTAAAATAATACGCATCCCCCATAAGATCAGAATATTATACAACCACAAAAACAAGGAGTAAGTAAAAGAAATATCAGCTGAGGTACAGCCAAGCACTGATGACAGTTACAAAAGAAAAACTTTAAAACAGGAAGAATATGAACTAGAGAATGGCCAGAAAATTTGCCCCTGATGACTACAATGTCGCAAACAGGAGGAGAGTTAAGACTGCCTTTATCCCCAAAATGTGCCCACATGTTAATGAAGGCAGATATGGCCTATATTTATATTTAAAAAATAAGAAATATTTTGCGATATTTCTGCTACTGCACGAGCAAAAAGTGCAAAAAACAGTACACCTGGTGGACATTTGTATTGGTAAGTCTTGACCATGATTGTATTCTAATCCTGGTTCTTCTGAACGTAACAGGACGAGAAGTGTGTTCAGGGAAAGTGTTATGTCTCAACTTTGAAAAGTAAAAAGTATAAAGGAGGAAAATGTTTTCATGTTTTGGCAAAAATCATGTATCAGATGAGCACATACAGTATGGCACTAAGAAACTGAGTTACCCACCACCCACCTTTGCTTCTTATGCCGACCCTGTGGCTTCTAAAACAAACAACTAGAAGATTCCCACTCTGATGTGGAAACACTCACATAATTGGCATTTCCTTCCTGACACTTTACAGGATGCTCCAATGACTTGTATTCAAAAGGATGAACAGGTTTATATACTTAAAAATAAACTTGAGGAAATTTGTGTTTGGTGGATACCAGGTGTTGTAGCTGTTGGAAACCCAGATTTTTCCCCTTTAAAGAGATATAACTTGTAAAAATTTTGCTTCTATGGAATGAGCAACACTGTTATTCAGAGAGAGTAATCAGACTTTTCAACAGAAATATTCTTTTTTTGTTTGTTTGCTTGTTTGTTTGTTTTTTTTCTTTGTGCTAAGTTTATATTGTGCCTGACAGGACACAGCTGATAAAGCTAACCGGTTAGAAAAACAACCAAAGAGAAGTGATAAAGTCATTGAAATCCACATGAAAAAAGATTTCAAAGGAGAACAGATAATTGCTAAAAGAAACATAAAAGCAATGACATCATGATAAAGAGGATTTTACTGGGAGGCAAAGTCTATAAAACTGACAAGATGGTGGCGGGGGGGGGGGGGGGGGGGGGGGGGGGGCATTTAAAGATAGATAATAAACCCATCAGCTGCAGAAGTTACAAGCTAGACCAAATATACGTTGATTTTGAATTTTATTTTCAATTCAAATCAGATTTTTGAATCTTATCTGCTCATGTGTCTGGACAGTGTCACATTCCTCACACTCTTCCACATGAAGAAACAGACACAGTGAAAAGTGACAGCATGCATACAGTGTTGTTAAGCTGCAGCTGAAACAACTGGCGTGACAGCATGTTCTGTGCAGCCACCTAAGGCTCAATGTGCATGCTTTTGCATGTCTGTCTTTAGTCACAAGTTTATCAGTCTAGACTGAGACATCACATTAATTATTAGTGTTAGATGACATTGCATGAGGCCTTTCACGTACAGTATAAAGCTTTTTACTGTTTACTAGAACAGCAAATTTGCTTTCCAGTATCTACATGCAATGCATTTTGCAGCATGTTGAAAGGGTATAGGCAGATGTCTGAAAAAGCACAGTGCTGCTGTTATTCTGTATGACATCAGATCATTTATACAACTATATAAACTGGGTTTCAAATAAACAAAGTGGCATTTGGAGAGGTTCAATCTGAAATGTAATATCCAACTTTTACAAAAAATCATAGTGATATAAAGCCACTCAACAAAATGGATAAAGATGTCTGATGGGAAACATACGGGGCTATATTAAGGTTTTAAATAGAAAAAGAAAAGAAAAAACTGTCCGTGGGATCCTCTATGTAATAGGCCTGGGTCAGGTCTGAATGAGAACAGTGAGTGCCCAGAAAGAATCATCTCCCTCATTTAGTTCTGTATGTGTGGGTGGATCTGATGATCCACAATCCAAGCGTTCAAATTCCTGCCTGTATGAAATGTAGCCTTGCCTCAGGGTGTGTGTCCACAATTCTCCCACACATATAGGGTGGCTCTTGGGACACTAGTGGCAGAGCACAGTGACAGTGCAGGGAACTGGAAACCACCACCGGAACCAGTCCTCAGCTGAGATAAGAGCAGGTGACATACTGCCCCCTAGTGTTTGCCAAAAGCTGAGGCACAAAAGAAACAGACTCATGCAACCTGTTATTCTCCCCAAAAAACAGTTGTTTTTTATTATAATGATAAATGAAAGAACCCAAAAATCAAAGTTTTATGTTTTCCAAAAGATAAGACAGAAGAAGGAAAGAAACAATGAAACTGGTTTTACATCCTCGGAATAAAGATGAAATATGTTTTAAAAAAATTTAAAATAAAAAATGAAGAAGTTAGAGAAATATCTCCCTCAGTTCAGGTTGTGTGCCAACAAAACATCAAGTTGAACAACTTCCAAAAGCTGCACTCAGCAGTCATGAGCACTGGGGCAAACTGACGAACGGTGCTCGTTTCTATAAAAAAAAACAAAGATGGAGCTATGCCTCACACAAATAGATATACTGTTATATTCCATCTTGAAATTCTTTCCATCTGGGGTTTCTGACTAGATTTAGGGGATTAGATATCTGTTGGAGCAGAGGCTGTTGTTAGCATTATTAAGAGATTATAATGTGATATTTAACTGTACGTTTGGGGACAATGGGAGCCAGGGAGTTTTCTTAAAATACTAAATCAAGTATAAAAATAAAAAGAAACAAACTCAGGACCATAAATGGATTCTTTCTCAAAATCAAATGTTGGACAAATGAATGAATACAATTTTAAAAAGCTACTTATGCTCTTCCTTTAGGATTTTTTTTTTTTTTTTTTTTTTTTTTTTTTGTATGTGTGATTTCAAATTTTATCTATCTTATGTCTCCCTATGGTGGGTTAGCAGCACGGGCTTGTTGTACGAGCTAATAATATATTTTTGCAGTATTTTGAACAGACAAGTAATGCAACAATTTTTTCTGTAATAATCCTCTGCTTTCCATTTACCTTGGAAGGGTGGGACGGACCACCCCACTCCGCAGCGAAAAAACCCCCTACATCAATATCAAATAATACCACGTGTATGGCTGATTTAATGCAACAAAAAATAGTTAGAAGTACAAATAAATGTATCATTAAAGAAACTTCTACAAGCACTAACCTGCTAACTCTGGGCGCGGCCATCTTCAAATCTTAATTCCGAGGTGGCAGGATTGTCCAACTTTCTGAGGGGGAAATCCCATCTGGGGGTCCGTTCCAATTGAAACTTCCTACTCAGATGGGAATTTCCGAGTTCTGAGTTGAAATTAAATGTAGCATAACAGCGCTGTGTACAGCATGACAGAGTTGCTAAAACACATTTTTTTAACTGCAAAAATCATCCAGCCATGTTTGATTTTAAGGTCAGGCCTGGAAAGGTTCGAACTCGATTTCTGACTTTCAGAGTTAGAAATCTAACTTTCAGGGGCCACAGTTGATTTTCTTACTAAGAACTCAGAAGTTTTGACTTATAAGTTCTAATGAAAAGCAAGCTTACTTCACTTACTGAGTGATTTAAAAATAGGGGGGGGGGGGGGGTATGTGGGCATGGACTTCACAGAGAACTCTTTCATGCATTTGTGGTGTACAGTATGCATCATAAAGTGGAAGTAGCGGTGAAAAGGACATCACCAAATTTATGTGCGGACTGCCGCTAAATGCCTCAATTTTTTTTTTTTTTGTGTTTTGGGCAGCAAAAAAGAAGGCAAGAATGCTGAACTGGAGAGAAAGGCCCAATTCCAAATTTTCCTGTTTTCATCCCTACCCCTTCCCCTTGGATTGAATTATTTCCATGAGAAATGGGACAAGCCTTTGAACCTCATTTGCCACCAATAGTCATCTGTGGCGCAGTAAACTGACACCACAGCTGTTTCTGGAAGTCTGCATCAGCAATAATCTCCCTTTCCTGGGCGATTGGATATTTTTTTCGGCTTTTGGCCGAAATACGTAAAAATGAAAGGAGAAGAAATTGCCTTCGACTCAAGCTTAAAGGTGCATTGCGCAAGAAAATGTAAAATACTCTTCTTTTCTTTCCTACACATGCTCTTACAATTGCATGATGTGTAGAATAAACTGATCTTTCTTCACTGTGGTGGTCTCTGATTCTGTTTTTGAATGCTCAATGCAAGGGTTTCAGGTACAAAGCTTCAAGGGGGCGCTTGTGGGGGAGATGAGCCGTGCGTTCTCATTCGTCTGGCTGCACCGGTGTCGTATTCCGCCACCGCAGGTTCGCACATAATGAGACAATGCTAACTGCTGCCAAAAGATGGAGAGCAGGTGCCTCTCAAACCCCAACTCAGACTCCAGTAAGACAAAGAAGAAAAGTTTTGACTTGTGAGACAAAGAGAACCAAACTGGAGTCTGACTGGTCCCCATGGCAAGGGGGCTTTTTTCGGCACAACACAGGTAAACAACCGAGCAGCTTTTTTTCTTTCTTTCTCTTTCTTTCTTTCTTTCTTTCTTTCTTTCTTTCTTTCTTTCTTTCTTTCTTTCTTTCTTTCTTTCTTTCTTTCTTTCTTTCTTTTTTTTTTAATTAGAAGGAGCTCCTATCCAGTCTGGGAATCAAACAAGACCCACAGTTGGCTTCTCACTAACAAGGTAAATGTGATGTATGACGGAAATAAGGATGCATAATATTGCAATGCTAAGTTTTTAGCATGAAAATGTAGCAATATGACAGCCATATGACTGTTTCCGAGGAAGAGAAAGACTCTTTTTACTTGTTAAATTTAGTTGATAAGGTAATTTTATAAGGTAAACGTGGTCTCAGCCTGTGAATTTAGATATTTGAATTACAAGCCAGTGTTAGCCTGTTGTTACCATTAGCATACAGTCCGTCAGTTTACTCAACGGTCAAACCATAAACAACTTGCAGATTTAAAGCTATTGCTTCAGTAGACATCGTGTCTCTAACTGCAGGGCTCAGACTTACAGTAGTGTAATGTGGGTTAAATTAAAGACCAACGCAGTTGAAGCAGCTCATGTGTGCATAACATTAGGGTCACTTCCACTTGTCGCCAGAGGGGGTGAACTTCTGGAAAAAAGCTGGAACTTGCGCTGTACTCCTTTAACGTTAACATTACATTACAGACATGAGCAGATATGTAACATTATGAAACAAGCGATTTTATTCACATTTTCATTAAAACTGTCTGTAGTACATTAAAATGACCTTAAAATAGCAATTTTCATATTTTATTTGTAAATAAATACTCACATCTTTCCTCACCATTTTCTCATATTTCGCATGAAATTGTGGGCAATATCATTTGTTTTCTAGCGTACCCCCTGAAAATCTCCCCCCCCCCCTCCTTCCCCTCAGTCTGAACCAGGATCAGGACACCACTAACCCTTCACATGAACGTGCAAAAGCAAGGGTTAGGGCCAAGGGCTAGGTCTAAGTGGGGAATAGGAATTCACCCTAATACCTCAAACCATGTTAGTAAATCGCAGCAGTTTTAAGGGGAACCTGAAAAAGGGGTTCTTTCTGAACTTTGACCACATGTTAAATTTCCCTGGATAGTACTGTACGCACAAGCCCCATTGTTACAGAATAGAAGAAGATTTAACAAGTGGAAGCATGTTGGAGCCACTGACGTCTCAGGACAAGCTGCAAATGTCAGATGTGCTGTAAAATCTCAGTTTTCAGTGGGACTTCCTGAATAAACAAAGATTAAGTATTTTCTAAAAGATGTCTTCAAGTTACCTGCATGCCTGCAAAATCAGTTACTCTTAGCAGAACTGCAAACAATTCAAAATCATTTTATGTCGTAGCCTACTATCTATATCAGAACTCTGAGAGGTTAAATATGCAAATATTTAAGTTTATCTATCCCTGGAATTATGTCTGACATTATTCAAGCTGCTGTGTTTTGTGTTGAAGCACTCAGCCAGGATGTGAACACATTTCAGAGCATGTAAGTTCCTGCTGTGAAATCTGATGCAGGGAAACTTACAAGTTTTCCACCACTTAATAACTTATGTTGTTTGGTTGAAAAGCCTCCCACAAAGAAAAGAATTAAACTGGATTCAATCATGTTCTGGTTTCACCCTCATTCTTTATTCATTCTGTGATTTGGGCTGACATCTTGTAGTTTTCGAAAAGCATTTCATTGAGTTTTAAGGGTCTAACTGTGGATTTTAAACAGTAATTTTCTGTTAATAGCCAATATTTTGCTATGAGTTACTTTGAATTATATAGTGATTTATATCCTATATGTGGTGTTTCTCAAGCAACAACTACAAAAACGTGCATTTGTGTTTGTGTTACTTATGTTTCTCAAGAGGCAAAAAGCAAAGAGACTTTAAATGCTGACATGGTTGCCAAACCTAATTAAGGTGCAAAAACAAACTGGCTTGGTGTGCCACAATCCTGTAAAGCCATCTACTTTGTTGCCAAGTTACATTTCTCATCATCAGGGTGACAACAAAATTACAAGTGACAATTGTCGTGATTCCCTGGAAAGTCTCAGATCAACTGATAATTGGATGGTTCTGCACAGGAGAAAAATAAGCCATAGTAACATTGCACATAATTGCTCTGTGTTTCACATTGAAGATTCATTAATGCCAGCTGACTCTTCTCCCACCCCGTTGATGGTTTCACTCTGCCATTACAAGAACCTGAAAAACAACATTTCCAGCGCCAAAGTGAAAGCAGACACAATCAGACACTGACTGGTAACAAAGGAGTCTGGGAGTACTCTGAGGACAAACACAAAGGCATGAATAACAGACTGCACAACATTAAAGACACACAACAGAACTTTTAGCAGTTTTCTCTGTGATGCACCCCCTATCGGTGGCTAAACTAGCAGCCATCTTGTATTGTACCTGTATTGTGACTCACTCCAGCCAGTAAAACCAGTTTTATCTTGACTCTCGTTCTGTCCCTTCCTCTCTTTCTTTCCCTCTCTTCCTCCAGTAGTGTTCCCTTGTGTTTCTTTACCCAATCCGACACGATGCGTTCAAAACACCTGCGGTGTTCATATCTGGTTCACATCAGTTTGCTAGTGTGTGATGCGGTGTGCAACCAATAGTCGGCTGCAACATCACAGTCGTGTTCCGGATGGGAATCTTACTTACTGCTGTTTCTGAGCTCCAGGATGCCTCTGGGCAGTGATGGCTTGAAAATGATTGTTGGTGTGCCCTCAAAATGAGTCAGAAAGGCATATTTTTAAGGTTTAAAAGTTCTGCTGTGTGTCTTTAAGTTCATTTATTTTGTATAAAACTGCTCACAATAACTTCCAGTTGTAGGAATGTCGTGGCTTCTTCAGCACAGAAGACAAAGCTGCTTTTAATGCTCTTTAGCTCAGAAACAGTTGGTGTCAGGTAGCATGAATAGAACTTATGACCATATGGACCGCAAACCTATATCCCATCCCATATTCATGTGACCAGGCTTGCTGGTGAAAACAAACCTGTGCCCATACCTGTCTATGAATGTGGACCTTCAGCATTTTTTTTTATTTATTTACTTATTAATCTATCTTTTACGGTGTAAAGTTTTGTCTCTTGGTTTTTCTTAGAAAAACCTCATCATGTCCTACTTACGCTAACAGCTTCTGTGTCTTGACTGGAAACAGACCTGAAACATCACTGATACTCAGAAACTGTCTGCAAACAGAGACTGTGTCACTTAGAACAGAAGGTGATTGAATATGATGTATTTTGATAGCAAACAGGAGTAACACAGGTGGACTGTTATTCAGCAGATGTTTAGTCACCCACTGTGTTCATGTGTCCTTTACTAGACTCGGGTTTGGACTCTGGTCTCAGAAGTTTTGTTATAAAAGACCACGATAGCCAGAAGACAGTAGCCTGGTACACCAGCTTGACTATCGCCATGTATTTGATACACAGCAAGTCAGTCTGGCTTCCCTCTGTTGAAGACTCATTTCCAACTCGAGACAAGAGGCGGGACTAACAGGAACAAATTGAACCGGAGAGAACCAATCAGAGAAACACAGAAGAGATACAAACATTTTTTTGCAAAAGGAAAGCCCTCAGAGCAGCAATTTGTTGTGGTCTTAAAGGGACTTGAGGCAGGAATTTGAAAAAAACCAAACATGAATGTCCCTTTTTTTCATTCTAATGGGTGATGAAGCGCTAAATACCAAAAATAACATTTCCACCCATGTTTCTCTCCGTTGCCTTGAACAGGCTGTGTGCTGCAAAATGCGCTGCAATTCGGTGTCCGAATTTCCCGCGCTGCCCTGCGGACGTGACGTCAAATGACGCTACATCCACAGTTTTGATGCAGGAAAAAGACGGTCACGTTAAATAAAAACACTGTAAGCGATAGTTATGGATTATTCTGCCGTCAGAATACGATCCAGATCAACTGAAAGACCACTAAAAATTGTAACTACGAAGAAAAAGCTTAGTAAACAACATTATAGTTTTCCAGCTCTGCCATGCGGACGTGACGTCACATGACGCTACATCCGCTGTTTTGATATAGAACGAAGCCGGTCGCGGTAAATTCAAACACTGTAAGCAATTGTTATGGATTATTCTGCCGTCAGCAAACGATCCAGATCAACTGAAAGACCACTAAAAAGTGTAACTACGGAGAGAAAGGTGAGTAAACAGAATCATAGCTTCAGTTTGTGCACGCTCCCGTGACAGCTTGGCTCGTGGCTGCAGTTACCTGAAGCGCCAATCGCAGCAGTCGCGAGTTTCGTTTCTTAATCTTGCCTCAAGTCCCTTTAAGGACATGTGCAGCTCATTTAAAGGCACTATAGAAGATGTTTCAGCATTTCAGAAAGCAGAGACTGTCAGTGAGTTTTTGAATAATGCACATTCGTAAGACCAACCTGCTAGATTCACAACTCCCTTCTCCAGCCACAGAATACTGTCACGAGGCATTCCGGTGTTTAGCAGACAGCAAATACAGATTCTGCCATCATGTCACAAATGTAAGTAAACAGAATGTCGTTGTCTGAATGTCGCTAACTGCTAGCAGAACAATGTTTGCTACCTGCTGTAAACGTCAGACGAGTGCATGCAGCTTCTGGGTCGCAGCATTACTCTCACCAATCAATCACTCTCATTATCAGTCTTGCTTATTATCCGTTCTTACTACGGTAGAAGAAGTGATTGACAAGCTGTTACGTCCCAGCTCTGCTAGGGGTTAGGGACGCAAACAAAAAGACTGGTTTCAAGATGTTGAAAGGTGGAGTGAAGATGTTTTATTGTTCAGGGGTGAATTAAAGCATTAACAATGCTGCTCAAAGGAACAAATAAAAAGACAGACAAAGCCTAACACTGAAAGGGAAACCAAATGGGGAAAAAACACAAACCTAGGCTAGGAACCAAAAAGGGAACGAGCAGCACCATAAACTAAAACCTATCTATCCCAACTCCAAACTCAGTGAAAATGACAAAGGGGATCAAACAATCAAAACTAAAGACAAAGTCACTCAAACTAAAGTCACCAAAAACATAAACTAAGGACAACTGTTGCCAGGCCAAGCAGTTGCCACTGAATGAGGGTGTGTTGGGTTCTTTTATGGCTGTGGGAAGCAGTTCCAGGTGTGTCCAATGAGTCGTTAGATGAGGAAGGGAGGAGATGGTGGTGGTGTGATGCCAGGCCAATCAGACAGGTGGAGTGAAGCAGGATGAGTTGCATGAAAAATGAAAAACACAAAGGTTAAAAACCAGGTGGCCGTAACACAAGCCAGTATGAAAAAAGTTAAGGAATGCAGAGATGGTCGACGGATATTTTTTTCAGCCCCTTTACTTTCACAGCTGATGTATAATATTATTGATATATTTAAAGCTTTTAAAGCAACCCTTACCGATGTTGCATTCTTACACTATTTTTCTAACAGGGTAAAATGCTATGAATGAGATAATGGAACTCTGAAATACAAGACAGACCCACCATTAATCAATATAAAATATTATTCCAATCTCTAAATATTCAATGAAAACTCCAACCAATCCTTGAAGTGGGGTGCACCTCTAGGATTGTCCAACGGACCTGCCTGCCAGACCTTTGCTTCTGCATTGGGAGGCAGAGGAAATAAGGGGGTGTGTCTTAGAAGTGAGGCGGGACTGTTTATATTCAAATTTTCTTGCTGTGCTTTCTGAAATGCAAGATTGGTAAAGGTTGCTTTAATTAATCATAGCGTATGGGGAGTGAACCCAATTTCACCAAATATTTCAAAAATTGCCATAAGAAACATCTTCTATAACGCTTTTCAGACATCAGAAAGGGCAACATTATATAGCCGCTCATCTGTGGCCGCCATTCTGACTGTTTGTGGTTAGAGAACTGAGTCGCCGATAAAGACGTGTCATAAGTCTCGCCTCCCACGCTGCGATTGGTCTAGTGAATTTTTTACCAGAGTCACCAATCACTTCCCAATGGAGGGAACCCAGACTGACTTGCCATGTAGCCTATCACATTCATGGCATTGGTCAGGCTGGTGTGCCAGGCTAAGAAAACAGTGTTATGAAAAGAGTATTTTATTTAATGTGGTTGATGTCTTTGTTCGTGTTTTCATATTTTTTTAAATCAAAATTAATTCATTACAATTTGATTTAAAATAAATCTAATGTTGCTCAGAAAGTACTCAGTACTTGTAGTTTTTTCAGTGAATACTTTTTCACTTTTACTTGAGTAATCATTTACATGACTACTTTTTACTTGTACTTAAGTCATATTTTTCTAAAGTAATATGCTCAAAAATCGGCCCGGTGTATCTCTGCCTTAGCAATAAATGTACACCAACCTGGCTTCCATGCCCCTTCCTCAAACGTTCAAATAGCCTGATGTGATTTGTAAATCAAACGGCTGTCAAACATCAGAAAACATGATGGATCAGGATGAGAAAAACACACTGTGTGTGATATACGAATGACTTATTACATTATCATTACATTATTATTACAAGTTATTACATTTCAGTTTTTATAGATTGCTCACATACATACATTTTTCTTATGACCTTAGCAGCGATGGATACGAGGTCCTAAAAACAAACACTTTTCTACTTGTTAAGAGTAAGCTGTATAAGCTTTTGACTGGAATCTTACTTGCAAGGGTTTTAATGGACTATAGTGACAAGAACATTTGTCACAAACATGAGAAAAACAACATGTCATTTTGTCAACTTATATCAGCTCCTGAGGTCCACTGCATCCAGTGCATCCAGTTTCATCTGTCAGATGCTACTCTTGTCTACTCTGGTTCAATTTGACTAACGTACAGTAAAAGAAAAACAGCTGCAAATATGCTGCAGCCAACTGTCGTAAGGAAACCCATATGTCATATGATCTGCCTGTTAGATTTGATCACATGTCAAATAAAGCCCCACTTCTACAATTATTCAGTGTGACTGAATGCATTTCAGAGTTGTGCCATGTTGAAAGAAAAATGCTAATATTGCTAGATCCAGCCAGACTGCCATCACAACTTATTCAAGAAAAGCAACAAGGTGCTCATTTACACATGAAGCTGAGTTTTGAGGGTTTCTTTTGTTTGTTTGTTTGGGGGATTTTTTTGCAGTCAGGTTAATGGAAAGGAGTGTATGTCTAAAATTGGCTGTAGACTGTAATAAAGGTGCTTAGAACAAGATCTGACCAAGACTCCTTGTATGCTTTAAATGTTTAATAAGTTGTGACTTGTGACTAGTTAGAAGGTAGCCTCACCCCACAGCACTGTGTTCCCATGTACTTTACTCTAAATGAGGGCAGAATTTCTCAAATTAGACTTGCAGCCAGAGACTATAAACTAATTCAGAGCATATTTCCTGAGGAAATACGTTAACTCACAGGATCATTTTCTCAGAAACTTCTATTCATTTAGATTCTTTTTGCAACTGGAGGAAGAGTTAGAAGCATGACACTCAAAAATACAAATTGTTAATTTTATGATGTTATCAAAGAAAATAGGGATCACTGAACTCAGTGGGATTTGCCCTAAATGATCAACATTTTAATTGGATTTTTGTATATAGCCCCTTGTTTGATTACTTTTTCTTTTCTAGACTTCTAGACTCGTTCTGAATTAATTACTAACTATTTGGAGTTATGAGAGGTGAATAAAACTAATCTTCTAGATAAGTTTTGCACCAGGATGAAGAAGGAAATGACAGGAAACGATCAGGCCACTTTAAACTAATTACTGGTGACTGAACAAGTAATAGAGCATCATTACATATTTCTGAACTGAAGAGCAACAACAATGTAAAGAGATTTGGGTGTACTCGCAACAACTAACACAAAGTTAGTTTAACTTTTTGTGGAGTTTGTTCACAATAAAGGGGGGGGGGGGGGTAAAATGCTGCAACACCGGTCTTATCAGTTAAAATATGCAGTGTGTAAATGTTATCTATGATATTCTGCCATACTCTGTGAGAATTTAATCATAGATAAAGGCTCCTTTTAAATCCTTCTGGGAAACATGCTGAGGCTGCAAATGCTTTTCAGTTACAGTTTGAATTACACCCATGTAGACACTTTCACAACATACATCCCACTGCCAGTGCACCTGAGAGTCTACTTTGATTGTACCCCTATAATATCAAGAGCGATCTCACAGTGCACGGGTGCTTCGTATCAGAGGAAAACACAGAGCGTGCACAACATAACAGACATCCTATCAGATCAACTGGTATTACGACATGTGCTCAAAACTGGGAAAAACAGAATCTATCTCCAGTGGACCCAAATCTGCAGCTGAGGAAATTTGCATAAAAGGAGAAAAAGAAAAATCCAATTTGTGTGGGCTGCTTAGGATAACCTCTAATTTTGTGTTTCCTCGAGTATCCAAAATGTAAAACGCAAGTGAAAAAAGACTGAATAATAAATGGAGCATGATAAGTAGGGGAAATTGCTGATAAAGAGAAAACTGTTACAGAGACTAATGCGCTTGGAAGCTGGCCAGTCATTTTGTACGCCACCATTTCACGTCATTAGACGACCATTTGCTATCGTGATTGATTCACGAGAGCATTGCTGGAAAGGGTTTACACTGAATGTTGAAAGAAAGAGAAATGGAACTGTTCAAACGGGGCAGCAGCTGGTCAAAAACAAGATTCACAATTCCCAGCTCTTCCTGGAAACCCTGGGCTGATGGACCGCTGATGAGTGGTGGATGTTGTGGAGGATGATAGGAGGACAGCGAGAGCCCACTGAGAGGTCAATAGTTCTGCGCTGACCCTTGAAGAACTCCATTATACCTCGATTACATCTCTGACTCTCTCCCTTTTTCCACAACTGGTGCAGCCAGCCAATACTGAACAGCAACAATATCATTGTTGGCAACAGGACTACAGTTGTGATTCAATCAAAACTCTGCACAGAAATGCATTACACTGTCATCTCTTGCTCTGAGCAAAAAGTTTGCAAGGACTTTGGGTCCGATACAAGATTGCAATCTGAAGGCATCTCAGTCAATAATTCACCTTTCTGTTTGATCCAGAAGCTTGTGATCACTTCAAAAAGAGCGGAAGATCTTTTGAAAGCATCCCTGCACTGTTGAAAAGCTGATTTATATGATCTGTTATAAACACTGAAACGGCTGTGCCTCGCCTTCATGAGACAAATAAGGAGAGAATATTAGAGACTGAGTTCCGTAACGCCTTTACATAACACCTTTGTCTGTTGTTGAGAGGAGCAATCTGTTATTGCTGAGGCTATGCTTTGTCACTGCCATTATAGCCGGAGAATTACATGCCTGATTGTATTCACTTTGCCCTTACACACTCCTGATACAATTCTTTATGCTCTTACAAGCGACTGAAATGTTTAGCGAAGAATACAGGTGCTCATTTGCATTATTCCATCTCGAGGATGATTGTAGAAACGCCAAAGAAAGGAATTATATTAAATCTCAAAGGTATCTTTGATTTCTTTGTGGTCAAGGATATTAGTGTGTGTGTGTGGAAATGAATGCTCATTTTGTAAAGAAACACAAAGGGGATAAACAACCTTTTCCTCTAAAAACAACCTTGTTTGGCCGGAATACGTGCACTGCTAGTGAGCTGGAGCATGTAAACACAGAGGTACTTTTTTAATA
Organism: Atherinomorus stipes; assembly: GCA_023101725.1. Classification (NCBI taxonomy): domain Eukaryota; kingdom Metazoa; phylum Chordata; class Actinopteri; order Atheriniformes; family Atherinidae; genus Atherinomorus; species Atherinomorus stipes. The sequence goes on from JALJCO010003210.1 coordinate 31,428, forward strand.
TTTCCAAGAAAGACACATGCATTTTGGCCATCAAAACAGGTATCTGCTTTTGAGAGGAAAAAAAAAAAAAAGGAAATTGCAAACAGCAAACTGATCCAGAGTTGTCCACACAGCTACATAGCAGGAGAGACCAGTGATTCATGGCTTTATATTTGGCTGCAGGGAGATGAGCCCAGGGTAATGAATGAGTCTTAAGGAGGGCTTCGCCCCCATCATTAATCTTACAAGACTGGGCTACAGAGAAATACAGAGTCACTCTATTAACACAAAAGAAGACATCCATTCGGTTATGCTTTGTTGAACTCGCCGAAAAAAAAAATACAGATTGCTTCAAAGCAACTGAGCAATTCCAATGTGTCATTATATGTCCTCCAGCCTCAAATGACAAAACAAACCTTCCAAAATATCCAAAAGATAAATAGCATGCCTTTGTCTGACTCAAAAGGAATTCAAAGCATTTTCTTTTGCATGGAAAGACTGAAGGAAAAGTTAATGAAAATCAGGATGAGCTGGGACCACGGAAAAATGTTTGAGGAAGCACTATGTTAACGAGCAGTGGTGCTTATGATTTATGTCATAAGGCAATTGATGCTACCATCATCACACACCTAAGCTTCTTTTGATGAAACAGCTATCTTGAAGAGTGTGTCGTTTTTATGGCATGCTGTGTATGTTTTTTCGAGCCTCTCCACTCAGAGCATGATGAGAAAACACTGACAAGGCTGTGACAATGTTCTTAAAGCTGCGAGACAAGAGAATTGGCCGCCTATTTCCCTCATTCACTTTAGCAGAACAAGCCTGGAAAAACTTGGAAAAACTTCCCGAGGGATTGTCGAGGTGTTGAAAAGGAAACTTCGCTTTTGAGGAACTTTTGAATGTCTTGTGTAAATTCCAACTCACTCAAACAGCTGTTTTCAGTTTTTCTATTCACTCTGTTCAGTTTTTCTGCCTGGGATGCATTTCCATGATAGACCTTTGATTGAGAAACTCTTTTGAGAAATTCTTTTTAATGTTAGTGTTTTGATTTGACTGAATTAAAGGGCAAAGTTTTTTAAGTGTTTTTTCACAGATCCAGTGAAGTTGCTTCAATCAGCATTAGTGCCTGAGAATTACTCCTTGAGGAAGGTAATTCAGCTTTATTAATAAGCCTTTTGATGACTTTGTTTTTGAGATGTACTGTGGATTTTTTTTATTTGTTACATAAGTGAGTTGTTGCCCTTCAGTTTTATTCTGTTTTATATTGTTGTACTGTTTTTGTTGAAGGTTGCATTACTTGATTTCAATTTTATCTGTGTGAAGCAACTTGTATTTTTTCGAAAAGTACTTTATAAAAAAAAAAAGATTTCTTTTTTTTTCCTCCTTGTTTTTTTTATCTTCAGGGTACATCAAACCCAAAGCATCACTTTTGGTTGAATGGGGTTTTGCAAACTATTAACATGATAGCTACTGTGGACAATTCAGGTGCCATGAATTAAAATTCCTGCCATGTTTTTGGATCTGCCTGCACATTTAGAATAGATGTTTCAATAAAGGGCAGCAGAGGAGCTGTGCTAATTAAATTCTGCTGGTTTAGTGATTTGGAAAAATTGCCAGACAGGATTTTTACTTTCTGGACCAGGTATGTCCACCTTGATAGTCACATGACCTGTTTCCATGGCAGCATTTAAAAATGTTGCATTATGCATTTTCAGCATTTAACCATTATATCCACCTAAACATATCCAATGTTTAATGCATAGCACATTAATACAGTAGCCAAATCTCAGGAGCCAAAATCAATACCAGAAGTCAAAATCAGGAAAAATGAAAGCGACAAAAATCAGAAGTGCCGAGGTTGCCAAGGTTCAAATCCTGTTTCTTGGGAGCTGACTGTCTATCTCTCTTCTCCCATCACAAAGTAACAGAGTACTTTGTAAAGTGAGGACTCTTGACCAAGCCTCAGTTAGTGACAAGTTAAGAATGACAATGTGTTGATTTAAATGTAATTTCTGATGTTGGTTGTCTTTTTGTCTCCAGTGGCCTTGTAATGAATTTGCACTTTATTGTTAGACATCCATATACTGTCAACCACTTGTCAGACACTTCCGAGCAGGAGGGAACAACTTGGAACATGTGTTTGTTTAGGTTTTACAAAATAAAAACAGTGATTTTCAAAAAGAATTGCAAGGTTTTTCATATCAAATGTAGTCCGAGTGATGCAACAGTGCAGCCATTAGTCTGCGATGGCTGTACAGACTAGAAGAAACCAAAAACTCTGGCTTTTATGACAAGTTAAATGCATCATCTAAAACATCTGAGCTAGAATGTTGGCAAAATTCTTACACTTTGCAGAAGTGTAAGCATCTGACACAAAAAAAAGAAAGAAGGACAAAAAAAAAGAAAGATAACCGACGTTTACACTATTGATTCAAAATGGTCATGATTCATTTATGCATCCTAATCTATATTTACTGACTGCTGTGTATTGCTGAATGCATTATCTGTTCTGTTTTGAAGATTGTGACTCATTGATTAATTTTGGACGCATTGCTCCATTTTAGCTGGCACAAAGAGCCCACGATTTCTTCTCTCTTTGCCAGCTTGTCTTCGACTTGCTGTAACTCAAAAAGGGATTTTAAAGGTATCTTTTTATGTCATTGTAAGGTTTTAAAGTTGTTTGGGGGAGGGGGGGGGGGTGTCCTCTAAACAAAATAAAGTAGTGATTTTCTTAAAATAACAAAATGGCTGACAATTATAGCTGTCTAACAGTTGTTAAGAGGAAAAATTCAATTGTGAGAGAAAGACAGATGGGGAAACAAAATACTTAAAGGATATGAGGACAAAGTGCTGCAATGCAGGAATGCAAACATTCTGAGGAACAGAAATCCAAGTTGGTGTATTAAGTAAAGCAAACAAGCCAGGAAGGAAGAAAAAAATGGTAATGAGGGTCCGGTAGAACACATATGAGAAAATTAAATAGACTGACCAAATACAAACAGCAACTTGAAGGAAGAAAGCAAAAAGAATGTTTTCTAGTTAAAAAGGACATCAAAAATCCCCAAAGCAGACACTGATTAAATATTACAAGATTAAATACAATGAATGCATTACAATCACTATTTTACAAGCATTCAACCATTCAATAAAAATGTTGCTGGATGCATCAAAGTGATTCAAAATGACTGCACACCAAAGTTGCTCTCCAGAGCAGAACATCACATCATTTTTGGAACATGTTCTCATTTTAGTATCTTAAGAAAAGTTTTTGGAACATAATTATAAACTATGTACAGTAAATGTGGAGCAGTCTCCTGCAGAGAGTAATCATTTTGCCTCCTCATTTTTTTCAGTCCAAGCTCAAAAAATATGTCTTCATTCACTTTTCCAAAGTTGCTAAAATTAAAGCAGCAATTGAGACATGGTAACATAATCATTATCTGTTATTTTCTATAAGGAAGCCTCGAGGTGAGTGATGCAAACATGCAGAAAAACAGTGTTTTAAGATTTTAAAAAGCAGATGCCGGCATATAATCATTTTCCATCTGATTCTTCTGTCTTCAGGCTCAGCATACTTCCTGAGCAAACTAATTTACTGTAAGCTGGTGTTTGTGTGAAATTCACAGCAGAAACCATCAACACATCGCTTGTTATTCTGTAAGGCACACGGTAATGCCAGTAAGCAACAACGTTATTTGACGTTTTGTTTTCTTCAATAAATCCCTTGATCATTTTTCTGTAATTATCATTTCACTACACCGGATAATTGCTTGACTTTAATCCATTTCAAAAGTATTCCAGCTTGAGTGCCTTCACTTTTCATTTCCCTTTCAGAGTTAGCGCGCATCAGCCACTAGTTATGCTTTGGTCCCTCCTCTGGTCTGCACCGGGGACTGACAGTGAGTTGAGGTGGGGAGAGACAAGCTCAGGGTAGAAATTGGAACAATTACATTCATCTTTTCAGAGGATGCCTCAGTGAAAGGTGCTGCCTGGGGGAATTAATCACTCTGGTATATGAGCATCTTACCTGTTTAATAAGCAGTTTAATCACTTCCTCCCAAGCTTCAACACTCAAAAAAAGAGAAGAAAAACAGATATGAGCAGTTGATTTTTATTAACCCATGCAGCCTCAATTAAAGACAAATTAGAAGCCATGAATGAGGTGTGTGCTTATAGGTCTCTTCATTCACTGCCAAATAGTATCCTCTTACGCATTGTTGTTTATTACAAAACGTTGTGGGAATAACTTCTGACATGTTATACATCAGATGCATCACTTATATTTCTGCATTCTTCAGTTGCTCTGTGCCTCACACACTACTTATCCTCAAGTGACTTGAAAGGCTTAACATTCAAACCAGGAACTACACTTAAAAAAGAACCCCTCTCAAGGTCGATGGCACACTTACAACAAGCCTAATTGAGAATTTGATCTAGTCGCCCAAGGGAGTGAACAAAGTGCTCCTGTGAATGCTGAGGATGAGCTATCAGGATTTGATCAGAAGTAATCAAAATACTGGCCTACTTTAAGCCACTTCCTTTTTTACCATTATAAGACATGCGTTACCGTAGCGTATTTATAATATCAGGCTACTTTTAGCACAGCAAACATACAGAACTGCTATACTGCACAGGTGGACTTAAATTACAGACATGTTTAAGAAAAAAAAACTGCAATCCTGTGATCATTGTATGTTTTGGGGATGGAAATTCTTAGATAAATCATATGAGAGCATTTTTCTTTTCTTGGGGATTAAAAATAGGATCAAAGATTCATCTGTGGGAAACTTCTGCAGCTGCATTGCATTAATATCGCAGTTAGTTTTAGTGAGAAAATATTGAAACCAAGGGGTAGGTTGTTCCATCAAACTTCAAGCAGTAGAAAGTTATGAGAAGTGTTTATGTATCAGAGGTACAATATATGCTAGAATCAGAGAATTAAAGGATCAAAAAAAAAAAAAAAAAAGCCAAAACTAAATAAACTTGAAAGGTCTTGAAAGGTGACTTACGTGAAAGAATTGTGGGAACATGTAAGAAAATTATATTATGCTATGGAAAAAAGATGGAAGCATGGCGCCAAAACACATTGGGACAAAATTCTGACCCTGTTAGAAATTTAGGATGAGCATCTTACACTGACATGCCAATAGAGGAGTATGAAATGATGGCAATCAGTGTGATACTGCTATCCAAAGGGAAAATCAAACCCTAAATGGAAATCATAACAAAAATGAAGGAAAATATGAAAATACAATCTGCATGAGCTAGAAGAAACTTCCAGCTTGACCATGGCATCTGGAGGAAAATAGCAGTAAGTGAAGCTATACATATCCCGTGATTCATGTGAAGTTTTATAATTGAGCATCAATATAAATACTTTGGCATACAGAGTGTCTTTCACTAAATTAGAAGACGGCTGAGATCACAGTCTTTACCTTGACAGTTAGCCAAAAGAAGGAGCAGAAAGGATGAGTAGTATGTTGCCATTTCTGTTAGAATGTGTTCAAAGTTTGGCCACATCTGCTATCTGAAGATGCTTTACTTTGATTGCTTTACATCAAAATTAGATAGTTTTCCATCCATCCATCCGTCCATCCATCCATTTATTTTCTTCAGCCACCTTTCAAATGAAGCTTGAAGCCAACCGCATTCTTTCAGTCATCACTCAGATCTCATGACCGCAGGTTAGGGTTGGAACAAAGATGGACCAGAAAGCTGAAGGCTTTGCCTTTTGGCTCAGCTCCCTCTTAACAACAGACTAGTGCAACAACCTCATTACTGCTGACGAAGCACCGATCCTTTTGTCTCTGTCCAGTTTCACATCACTCTCAAGTAAAATCCTAACATACTTAAACTCCTCCACTTCAGGCAAGGACAGATCTGAAGGGAGTATTTCATCCTCTTCTCCTTTAACAGTGATGATGGCCTCAGATATACTGGCTACTTCACACAGCTGCAAACTCGCCCAGTGTGAGCTTATGGTTGTGGCAGGAGGAGGCCAACAGGACCACATCTGTCAACAGCAGAGATGAAACACTGAGGCCCCCACACCAGACACCATCCTCTCCTCTACAATGACATCAGTTTGATCAACATCTTTCTTTGCTTGCATGTTACGGCCTGGATGTTTGGTACGGTGATGTTGCCTCTCACTTTTTCCCCCCTGGACCTAGTAGGGGGTTATAACATTGCGCAGGGACCTAATAGCCCACAACAGGGGCTCGAGTACCCCATAATCCCATAGCAATCCCCACAGAATCCCACAGGAAATACACTTGCAAGCATTCTCCAGAACCACAAAACACCTTTATAGACTGGATGGTCAAACTTCCATCACCTCCTCAGTAACTCACAACAACCCATAACAAGATTTGGCCCATTGTTTCGAAACCTGGATGAAAACCACACTGTTCCACCTAAAAGTAAAACATTTCATTCAGCAGTTGCATTAATAATACATTTTGCAAGATGGAGTTTTAGTCATCATGGAACATATTGGCACCGGGCCCGGATTTAGACAGCCCCACTAGGAGGTGCAGGTAGCATATAAGGGGGGGGCAAGGGCGGCGCAACCGGAAAATTTGGGGGGTGTCAAATCCCCCAAACCCCTAAAATACATAGAAAACTATACTAACTAACTATGCTATCATTATGTCAGTACATCTATCCACATCTCTGTCTCTCTTTGATCCATTTGATTGGTCTTATTAGGTTTTATGTTGTTTGCTCTTCCTGACACTAACCTCTGCATTTACCCGGGCTTGGGACCAGCACAAAAAGGACACTGGCTTGTGTCTGCTGAGGCTTTATTTATCTATCTATCTATCTATCTATCTATCTATCTATCTATCTATCTATCTATCTATCTATCTATCTATCTATCTATCTATCTATCTATCTATCTATCTATCTATCTATCTATCTATCTATCTATCTATCTATCTATCTATCCATCCATCCATCCATCCATCCATCCATCCATCCATCCATCCATCCATCCATCCATCCATCCATCCATTCATTCATTCATTCATTCATCCATCCATCCATCCATCCATCCATCCATCTTTATCTCTATTTCTTTTTTGTGTTTTTTTTCTGTCATTTTTTTTTCTTTAGTCCTTTACACAGTGTAGCTCATATCATTCATTATAACATCAGCCATCTGCTTGCAAAAGTCCTAACAAATGCGTCCATGTCTAGGTCTGTTGTGTCCTGTTGAGGCTGCATTTATCTTTGTGTGTGTGTGTGTGTGTGAATGTGTTTATTTTTTTTACTTTTTAAATTCATCTATTTATCTGTCCTTTTCATTTCTATCTTTTTTGTGTATTTTTTGTCATTTTTATTTCTTTAGTTCTTTACACAGCATGGCTCTTATTAGTCATTATAACATCAGTCGTCTGCTTTTCTGTGTTAAAGTCCTAACAAATGCATCCATATTCACACCTGTTGTTATAGCCGTCTTGTGAGCAAAAGTAACTTGATTTTTCTCACATGTAGCGTTGTGCGGTGGGAGGGGGAAAAAACGAGACAAAGAGCTCTCACATTAGAATGGTTAGAATTTGTGGCGAGTCACTATGGAGGAGCAGTAATGATCGCTCTGCTGCTGCTAATGCCGCAGTTCTGCCGCTGGCAGCTTTGCTGTGCTAGCTTTAGCTTTAGGAACCAGAAATCTGCGCATAGTGACTCAACTGTTCAAATTACAAAAGAGAGAGCGATAAGAGAGACATAGAGAGAACGAGAACACGTTGAGAGAAAGAGTAACCAAATAATGTCGTGACAGAGGACGGAAGAAATCTCAAACAGTGGCTGAGCTAACGGCAGCATGTCTGTGTGCTGGACTGTGACTGTGAGTGAGACGCGGAGCTCAGGTTGACCAGAGGAAAGTGAAGCGACTGGCCCGGACTGGACACACCCTTCCTATGTATCTACCATAGCTACCAATCAGTAGCTACTTTGATTGAGGGAGAGAGACAGAGAGAGAGAGAGAGAGAGAAAGAGAGAGAGAGCAGAATGCACTCTGACGATTTTCCTTGAAATAATTTTTCAATTTGGGATTTTTGCATGCCATCATGTTTGGGGGGGCAGTCATGGCAATTAGGGGGGCATTGCCCCTCCTTGCCCATGCCTATATCCGGCCTCGATTGGCACCATGTTGAACACTAAAAAGTAAAAATTCTGTAAATGTGGCACACACACATACAAACACTCCCAAATGTGAACCCAGTGAACCTTTATCTAATTGCAAAGTGAAAGAGACAGTACTGTCAACACCATGGATGTGCCCTTTATTCTGTGGTACAGTTATTTCAAGTTTAGATGTGAGACCAGGTTTAAATAAGAGGGGAACTAAAGTAGATCATTTGGGCATCCCATAATATAAAGGAGCTCAAGTAAACGAGGAATCACAAAGCACTACAGAGAAAGGGCTCTTTGGCAGCAAAGAGATTAATCAATTTAAGGCTGTATCACAATGCCAACACAGTTTCAGCTGCAAGCAGCAGGTCAGTGATAACCGTGATGAGGGCAGTCTCAATACTGCGTGGAGCAGAAACAAGACTGCTTTTTTTTCTCCCAAAGATTTCAAAATTCATAAAAGAAATAACCCTAAGAAGGGGAGTGGGGTGGGCTCTACCAATGCCTCTCTGAAGGGGGTTAATGTTGAAAGGATTCAAACTGGAAAGAAAAATACTAGTAAAAAGGAAAGCGGTGAACAATGGCTCAGATAATTGGACCACCTATTTTAAATAACCTTTAAAACATGTTCAGAAAACAATCTGAGGGGGTCGAGAGGGGGAGGTTGGAAGAACATTGTGCACCTTTATATGCTACCTTTATATAAAAGTTATGTAGAAACTTTGATTAAAACAACTCTGTCTTTTTTATGTGTAATTGTTAGGGCTGTCAAAAGATTAATCCTGATGAATCACATTACTTTTATCACTTCTGGAACATATTTAGGGTTAAATATGTCTCACCAGGAATTCTGCATTTATCTTTAGTCGACTAAACTACTGAAACCCTGTCCTTACACGTCTTCCTAAAGTCCTTCAAATGGCGGCAGTTTAGTCCAGAATGCTGCTGGACTACTCCCAGATTTCTAGGTTGGTTTTAGCCTTTAGGTTGTAAAAACAAAAGTTAATGTATTTTCTGCATAGAGCAGTACTAAAGAATAAAAAAAAAATCTCTTGTTTGACAAAGGGATTAATTTGGGATAAATTTGTTGGCAGCCCTTGTCATTCCTTTTCATTTAAAGTCTTTTCTAGTCAGTTGTGGGAAAACACAACACCAGAAATGGACCATCTTTGCAATGCTCGTAATAATAGACATCCCAACAACTGCTAACTGGCTAAATTTAAATACCTATTCTTATTTTTCTCTATAAATAGAGAAATATTTATAGATAGAATAGAATATCATAATTCAAAAATTTTAAAATATTTGGGTTGACGGATTATATAAGTCACAAATACATATGCAATTACAGTTTAGTTCCTTTTTGTAGTTTTATGAATTATTTACCTTTTACAAAATATTTTTATAAATTATTTTATTTCATCTATCGTTTTTTCTTTTTAATCTTATGGGATAATCCTAAATTGGATGAAAGTTAATATTTCTCCTAAACAAAATCTCTTTTATTCTGACCTGCTAGATTTAGATTTGTCTTGAAGTTAACAAACCTAAAGCATATTTTACAACCTGCAGAGAACATCAAAACATTTTCCTTTCTTTTCTAGTTTCATGTTTTGCAGAAAGTAGTTTGCTGAAACCTGAAAGGACAAAATCTATTTTCATAATTATCTTAAAAAAAACAAAAAAAAGAAGCTGCCACCATTGGAAGATCCTACACTGTAAATGGTAATATTGGCTTTACTAGAATCTATCTAGTAGGCAGAACTTAATTTTAACTTAGTTGTTGGTAATACTTATTCTAAATAAGTTGTAAGAACTTTGGAGGGCAACATGTTAGATAACTTAATTTACTTAAGTTGAAACAGCTTAATTAAAATGAGTAAAGGGAAATTAGGGGTGGGGAGGGAGCAGGTTTCCCACAATGCAGTTCACTTCTTTTAACAATAAATTGGAGATTATTCACAAATGAGGGATTTATAAATGATGTTGGTAGTGTCATGTGACTGCTCTCAACTTGTTTGTTAATTCCTGTATTGAACATCTACTACCCAGCAGATGCTGCACCGCGACAGAGATGTGTGTGGTCTGACAATAGTTGTAGCTTAAACCCACCTAGACTAAGTTCTTGCTACATAGTAAGAACAATTTTGAGTTCAACTTTTACTTTACATAAGATGAACTTAAAAGCATGTGGTTGGTGAAAATAAAAATGAAATTGGTGTGAGTCTAATTTCTGTGAAATTAATCCTATCAAGTTTCCTCCCCAGCATCATCCACTTACAGCTTACTCAAATTTATTAAGTTCAGAAAAGTTCTACAAACTTAAACCATTTTAGTTTATTCTACTTAATCACTCCAATTAGAGTTTACTTAATTTTTTTGAGGCAGAAAGTTTGCATATTTTTTTTAAGTAAAGTCAACTTATTAGAATTTACAGTGTATTTTAAAGGAATAGTACACCCACAGAATGATGTGCGTTCATTTTCTACTCACCGTCATGCCAAGCAAGACTGTGAAGCACTTTTTTTAATATCTCAAAGGCAGCCGGAGATCGGACAGGTTTTCATTTTCCCCCAACTTTCATAAAATGGAGTTCACCAGCGCCCGAACCAAAAAAGGTCCATAAAAGTCCACAAAATATTCCTCCATACTGCTCATCCAATGTAATCCAAGTGTCCTGAGTGGGTAGCGTCCATAATTTACTCCAAAAGACATCATATTGATATACTGATATAACATAGGCTGGAACTTTATTTTTCTCCCCCTCTTTTCTATCCCTTCTATCCCTAAGTGATGGAGGTGTTTGGCCCTACAATTTTGAATTTAACTAGTCTCATGTGTGTATGTACCATATGTTATATATATATATATATATATATATATATATATATATATATATATATATATATATATTCATTTCTTTCTTTTTTGTTGTTTTGCTTTGTTTTGTTCCTGTTTTTGTGGCCTTTTATTCCTGATTTCTATATATTGTCCATAGTTTTTACAGTAACTTATTATTGTCATTTTGTTTTCCTTTTTTCTACTGTGACATTCTTTGAGCACAATGTTTTCTTTTCTGTTGTTAATGACTTGTCATGTTAAAAAAAATTTAATAAACAAAGATAAAAAAAAAAAAAAAAGCTATAAAAATATACTAAATTATGTTGTTCAGAGTAAATTATGGATGCTACCCACTCAGGACACTTGGATTACATGGGATGAGCAGTATAGAGGAATATTGCCAAGTTTTTGTGGACTTTTATGGACCTTTTTGGTTCAGCCCCTGGTGCTCCACAGTCTTGCTCAGCATGACAGTGAGTAGAAAATGAATGCACATCATTCTGTGGGTGTACTATTCCTTTAAATTCCTACCAAAAAGTAAGTTTGCATTGTAAGGTTGTATGCTTTTACACAATACATAAACAAATTCTTGCAATATTTTAGGATGTGTATTTCCATGTGTTGAAGACATTATTTAGCTTTTTGAACGGTGGAGCCTCTGAACCTTAACATCTCATTAACTGACACAACCTCATAATTACAGCTTTTTCTAAACTATTGCACCTGACAAAAATGATTCACAAATGTTTGCCCCATGGCAGCATTACAGGAGGATTCAGAGTTCCAGATCCATCTTCAGAGAACTGTGAACAAAACTAAACAAAAAGTGGTGAGCTGAACAAGCAGGTGACAAACAGGCACGGCAAACAGTCGAGGATTTTTATTCAAGCATCATTTATGAGGAACTACTTGTGACCACAGTGAAGCACTTTTGGGGAGAACTAGTTATTCAAAAATATGCTGAAAAGCAGATGCAAAGCCATCTAAATGCTATAATCTTTACTTTAATGTGTTAGGGTCTGCATAAATATCCTCTAAGTGTCCTTGGATTACTAGTAAAAGGCAACTTGTTTTCAGGTAAAGAAACTGTGGCAGAAAACTCTGTTTCCGTTTTCTGATTAAAGGCAGACAGCATTGAATCTTTCATTGCAACTTCAAAATGAAATCCTTTTGTGAGTGGCTTTGATGTAAACTTGCCATTTCAACCTGTGGTGGCTTATTTGACAGGCAGCACTCACACAGGGAGGAAAGCAGCCCAAAGTTGAGTCAGAGAAATGGCAGAGTAATGATTAGCTCTCTTGCAAGTTTCTCCTCAGGCAAGTCATTACAACATGCTCTGCAAACTATAAGACCTAAAGCCCTAACAAAGAGAATATTTCCAGAACACTGCTAAAAAAGAGTGCGAGCTGGATTGTTTATACCGTTTCACTGCATGAGTTTATGCTTATTACTCAGGTTGAGGACTTGTGGGGAAATTGGTTCCACTAATGAAAATTACCTCCCGCGAAAGCAAATGAACTGTAATGCCAGCAACAAAGAGTTGCATACCTGATGTTTATATCTTGGGGTTTGCATTGGATGAGAGCTCTTGAGTATGAATCATTTTTCCCGGTGTTTCGCTCTCCTTTGGCCCTTGCCCTGGCTGTGAGCAGCGCTAAGCCTCTATAAGAGGAATAACCTGAAATGGAGGAACACTTCAATGTCGCTCTTTCCTCTTCTCTTCCACGAGTGATTATACAATTGATTTTTTTCAGCTATTTTTTTTTTTACCCCTAGAAGCGGTTCTTGCTACAGGAGCAGTAATAACAATTTATCTTGGCTCCATGTTCCATTACAGTAGAGCTGTGGTGAAACCAGAGGAAAAGTGTTGTGTTTTATGATTTATGGAGGCTATTTGACCTGTGTTTATTAGAGAGAGATCTACTGAACGTGATGCAGACTTAGGAAATGGACTATGGGCTTTGCACCGTGATGGCAATGTGAATAAGATGGAATGGGTGTCCTAGATGATTAAAAAGCAAGCATGACAAGTGGGAATACAGTCATTTGAAAAAAAATAAATGCTTTTAAATTCTGAAATTTTGCGTAACAAGACAAATAAATAGTCATCTGGTCTTTACCAGGGCATAACAATAAATAAATACAATGTTATATAAACAATACACTACATGTTTTACCATTCCAATATTTAATGGAGGGAAAAAAACTAAAATGAACTTTACTTTATTTACAGATTTTACTTTGGACCCCCCCAATGAACGCTCATTCAGCATCTGTCTTGCAGCCCATGTCTTCTCTGAGCTCTCCAACCAATCTAAGTCAGTCCGGTGTTGACACTTGTCTCTCGCCCTCTCACTGTCTTCGTTTTTCTCACTCTACCAATAAGGTCCTTTTGCATATCTTTGCTGAACCAGCTATGGTGCCCTTTCAAAATGTCCATTCTGTTGATAGCCAGTTTCTAGCATGTGAAGTTAAAGCAAAACACAGCTGTCTTGTGATGCTCCAGGCTGGACTACAAAGGTGTGAAGTGCAGTTTCTCAGCCCCGGCACAATGAATTTATATTGTTATGTATTATCAATACCGATAAAATATTGATGCTCATTATTGATACCAATATTTATCGATACTTTTGCTGATACTACTTAGGACATATGCAAATTAACAACACATATGAGAAGAGCTCCCGAACTTGATGATTGAAAAATGGATATTGTGAAACCAAAAAGGGGGTTCTGGTGCCGTACATGGTTGCAGCAGCTTGTGAAAATAAATAAATATGAATGTTGTAAAGTGAGTGAACGTACTATAGGACAGCAGCTGTGCAGCTGCATGACTGACCAGGTCCAGCTATACAAGCCCACAGTCTCCACCTCTCCATCCTCCGTAAACACCACCCAAGGCTTTTGACAGGAATCATTCAGACACTGGCTTGGTTGAACATCCGCCTTCATGTATACTAAACTGTTGTGTTTGTGCAGGCTATCAACACACAGCTGACTGTGTCACTATGTAAGTCTATGGCGTTCCTCTTTACCACCATGGACTCAATAAAGTACTAAACTATTTTGCTAACTGTAACATCAGGCCATTTCATCAAATTATCCTCCCAGCTCAATGTCAGAGCAGGGTGAAGTAGTAATAAAACACCTTCTTTTATAAGAAATAAATGTGAATGTTACCATTTTAAAGAATAAGACATCACTATTCAATGTAAATGAACGCAGATCTTACTTCGACCAGAAGTGCTTAGCAGGAATTGATCGACTGCGGAAGTAAAATGAAAATGTCCCTGAAACTCGTCTACACAGAAACATGGAGTTTTAAGTTTGAAAACTTACAGTTCATAGCACAAAAGTTAGAAAGCAATTCAAAAGCATGGCTAATTTGGAAGGGTGGCCAGGAGAAAGCCCCCTTTCTCTAAAAAGAACAAGGCAGCACAGTTTATGCAAACCACAAAACTTTTGGAATAATGGCGGCTGATGATTTGGGCACCTTGCAATCACTGAGACAACCATAAATTTTCTGTATTATCAAGTCCAAGATTTAAATGGAAGTAAAGTGCTAGGGTTAAATAAAGGTAAAGAGTGACTGAAATTGGGTTTTGTACTCATGTCATAGGACAGTGCACAGCAAATATTAGAATGGCTGAAAAAAAATCAACATGTTAGAAAGTGTCTGCTTTATGGGCTTATCACATACTGATTCCAATCATTATTATATTAATGCTTTTTTGTGACTAAACTATTCCAAAAAATGAGTGAGATGAGGCAGCTGGCTTGTTAAGTCAGATGTTCCTATCTTAGTTTCTAGAAACAAAGAGTACTTGTGGATTTTTATCCATGACATTATACAGTGCTGTACAGTATGGTTTATAGTTTTGACTCTCCCATGATTCACTTTCCATTAGAGACAACATCCCTCTCTGTGGGCGAGATCAGCTGTTCATCAGCACAGAGTGTGAAGCTGCAGCAACACACAGGAAACACACACTTCACCCTCTGTGTGATACATCTCACTCATTTAGCAGACATTTTTATCCAAAGCAGTTTATTAGTGAGGAGATGTGAGTAAGTATTACGCTGAATGAGTTTCAGACAAGATTTTAGTTCAGAGAAATTTGAATATCCATTAAAAAGTGATCATGACGACTAAGTAGGTCCAGTTGGTGGAACAACAAAGATCGATCCATAAATCCATACTCATGGTTTAAAAAAACAAAAAAAAACAAAAAAAAAACATGGGTATCCATTTGTTACTCATGAAAAAAATATTGGATCCATGCACACTAAATGGATCTTTGGGATTTATGTTGTAAACTGCCTGCTAGACTTTCAATGGGCTTCATAGAACAAGGAAGTGTGTTGGCGTGTGCCCCATTGCGAACAGTTGTTAACACCTACAGGTGATGATTCCCTGACCAGTCAGCTCTCTGCTGTGTTTTCATGTCACTGTGTTGTACCTAATTCGGTTCACTTAAAACCTCTGATAAGTACCAAAGAAGCATCGGATAGTATCAGATTCATGGAAACCAAACAAAGGTAATACTGCACTGACATTTATCCTGTAATAGAAAAGTATCACTACAGTCTAAATGTCTCTCACTTTTCCATTTTATCTTTTTGCCTTTTTTCCTTTTTGCATCACATGCTCATTGCCATTAAAAACTTTGCACATTTAAGGATATGGGACTTTTCCAGCTGATAAACGTTGAGTCTATGTGTCAGTATTATCAAGAAACGGAAAATGCTAACATTTTGCTGAGGCCTCTGGCTTGTTTGTCTCTCTGTAAGTGTAAATGATAAGCAATAGTATCATGTGTCGTTACCCTGGTCTTACTTTTTGTGCTTCCTTAAGGGAAAGGTTGTAACTCTTTGAGGCCTCTGGCTATTTCACATTGATTGGCAGTTATGGAACCGTTTAAGCATAACAGCTACTTCCCTGCCTCCCTCCACCAAATCCAGGCAGCTCTCCTGTTGCCAGTGATAATATTTAACTGCTGACCTTATCTTCTCTCCCTCACATCTCCTCTCCGCTAGTGATGGGGAGCATGTTAATGCCCCACATGGCTCGACATATAACATGTTAATCCAGCTGTGTCCCAGCTGATTACAGATTAATATCAATGGAACAGTAAACATGTTCCATGCAGTTTGGTTACAAGACCCTGTATATACCAGGTATTTATAGTCTCTGAAAATTATTCATACTCTCCCATTAAAGAAAAGTCCAAATTTATAATAGTTATTCATAAAACAAGAAATTAAAAAAGACTAATAATAAATAAAAAAATTTCTAAGTCATTATTTAGTGAAATAAAATCTTACTTTTTAATTGTTTATAAAGCAAACAAACCAAACTGTTCCAGAAAAATTGAAGCACCTTGCCCATAAACAGTGGGCCCAAATCCCTGCCAACAGTCTCATTGAGCATTACAGAAAACACTTGATTACAGTGATTACCTCAACGAAATTTTTGTTCAGCAGCCCCATCATGCTTGTTTTATTTTTTGTTTGTTTTTAATATTTCTATTAAACCAAAATTCAATATCAATATCATGATTTTTCCTTATTCAATAATTTTGAGGACAACTGTATATACAGTGGTTACGGAAAGTAATCAGACCCCTTTAAACTTTTCACACTTTCTTTCATTGCAGCCATTTGACAAAATTAAAAATAAAATCATCTTATTTCTCATTATTGTAAACTCATCACCCAATCTTAACAACAACCTGAAATGTAGAATTTTTTGCAAATTTATTAAAAAAGAAAAACTGAAATATCACATGGTCATAAGTATTTAGACCCTTTGCTCAGTACTGAGTAGAAGCACCCTTTTGAGCTCGTACAGCCATGAGACTTCTTGGGAATGATACAACAAATTTTTTTACACCTGGATTTGGGGATCTTCTGCCATTCTTCCTTGCAGATCCTCTCCAGTTCTGTCAGGTTGGATGGTGAGCGTTGGTGGACAGCAATTTTCAGGTCTTGAGACGTTCAATTGGGTTTAAGTCAGAGCTCTGGCTGGGCCAGTCAAGAATAGTCACAGAGTTGTTCCAAAGCCACTGCTTTGTTATTTCAGCTGTGTGCTGAGGGTCATTGTCTTGTTGGAAGGTGAACCTTCGGCCCAGTCTGAGGTCCTGAGCACTCTGGAGGAAGTATTCTTCCAGGATCTCTCTGTACTTGGCCGCATTCATCTTTACTTCAATTGCAACCAGTTGTTCTGTCCCTGCAGCTGAAAAACACTCCCATAGCATGATGCTGCCACCACCATGTTTCACTGTTGGGATTGTATTGGGCAGGTGATGAGCAGAGCCTGGTTTTCTCCACACATACCACTTAGAATTAACTCCAAAAAGTTCAATCTTGGTCTCATCAGACCAGAGAATCTTATTTCTCACAGTCTGGGAGTCCTTCATGTGTTTTTTGGCAAACTCTATGCAGGCTTTTATTTGACTTGCACTGAGGAGAGGCATCTGTCGGGCCATCTACCATAAAGCCCCGACTGGTGGAGGCTGCAGTGATAGCTGACTTTGTGGAACTTTCTCCCATCTCCCTACTGCATTTCTGGAGCTCAGCCGCAGTGATCTTTGGGTTCTTCTTTATCTCTCTCACCAAGGCTCTTCTCCCACGATTGCTCAGTTTGGCTGGACAGCCTGGTCTAGGAAGAGTTCTGTTCGTCCCAAACTTCTTCCATTTAAGAACTAGAGGCCACGGTGCATAGAACCTTTAGTGCTGCAGAAATTCTTTTCTAACCTTGGCCAGATCTGTGCCTTGCTACAATTCTGTCTCTGAGCTCCTTGGACAGTTCCTTCCACCTCATGATTCTCACTTGCTCTGACATGCTCTGTGAGCTAAAAGGTCTAACATAGACAGGTGTGTGCCTTTCCTAATCAAGTCTAATCAGTTCAATTAAACAGCCATACAATGAACTCATTGTTACGTAAAAAAAAAACAGTCTGAAATGATTCCCGCTTTATGACATGGCGCGTTATCCTGCTGGAAGTAGCCATCAGAGGATGGTACACTGAGGTCATAAAGCGGGAATCATCTCAGACTGGTTTTTTGAACATCATAATGAGTTCATTTTACTCAAATGGCCTCCAGTCACCAGATCTCAATCCAACAGAGCAGCTTTGGGATGTGGTGGAATGGGAGATTCACATCTCGGATGTGCAGCCGACAGATCTGCAGCAACTGCGTGATGCTTTTATGTCAATATGGAGCAAAATCTCTGAGGAATGTTTCCAGTACCTCATTGAATCTATGCCACAAAGGATTAAGGCAGTTTTAAAGGCAAAAGGGGTCCAACCCAGCACTAGCAAGGTGTACCTAATAAAGTGGCCAGTGACTGTATAAGTCACTTCTTGATACGAAAAATGCTTGGGTTATTGATATATTTATACAGAGGTTAACATCATCAAGCTATTGGAGAATTTGAATCAGGGTTGTTGCAGAAGGTAAATATCTAAAACCTGCAAGACACTGGCCTTCCAGGACCAAGATCGGGGATCCCTGCTTTTGGTGACATATGGAAGTTTTCCAAGCATTTATAGTCCATTCAGGAAGTTTACTATCCATTCACGAATATAATGTTTATTTAAAAACTCTATATATTAAATCCACAATGGTGGGATAGGATGAAGATGATTATCACATTTTTGTGATAAAGTAAGATCACTATCGCTATTTGTTGCTGAGAAACCTCTATTTAGAACTGGAAATTATGATTAAACCACCTCCTGTCAAATTTTTGGGCCAACTAAATGGCTTAAATGGATTGTAATGTCCAATTAGGAGCAGCCAAATATCAACAAGTGACAAGAAAGTTCTAGGTCTATCAAAAAAGAACAAAAATAATGGTCCTTTATGGCTGGAGTAAAGCTAAGAAGATGGTTTTGGCACATGCTGGTGCTGAAATCAAGCTGAGTTGGAGTTGGTTTTCTTAGGATAGTAGGTGAATAGTAATAAAAATAATTAAATCATAAAAATGCCCTAAATATTACAGATGTTCAATATTGGCTTTTTTACTGATATATGATATATCAATATTTTTCAGGTCTTAATTTCCAATACCGATATTAACTAATACTGATATATGCAGACAACTGTGAGGTTGTATCTCTTATACACTGCCCGGCCAAAAATAGAAGTCGCCAACAAAAAAAGGTCAAACATTTAACATTTCGTTGGACCGCCTTTAGCTTTGATTGCGGCAGCATTCGCTGCTTTTTCAGAAGCTTCTGCAATGTCACCAGATTTATTTGCATCCTGTTGCATCAATTTTTCACCAAGATCTTGATGATGATTGTAGAGTCTGACCACAGCACATCCCAAAGATTCTCAATGGGGTTCAGGTCTGGACTCTGTGGTGGCCAATCCATGTGTGAAAATGATGTCTGATGATCCCTGAACCATCTTTCACAATCTGAGCCCGATAAATTCTGGCACTGTCATCTTGGAATATGGCCGTGCCATCAGGAAAGAAACATCCATTGATGGAATAACCTGGTCATTCAGTATATTCAGGTATCAGCTGACCTCATTATCTGAGCTCATACTGTTGCTGAACCTGGACCTGAGCAACTGCAGCAACCCCAGATCATCACACTGCCCCCACAGGCTCATACAGTAGCACTAGGCATGGTGCTGCATCACTTCATCTGCCTTTCTGGCCACATTTCTTCCTGGAAGACGATGGTCCACTATCCTTCCAGTTTTTCATGATGCGTTGGACTGTTCTGAACCCAGTTTTAGTAGTTTCTGCATCTCCTTAGATGTTTTCACCTCTTGATGCCAATGATTTGACCCTTCTCAGACAGACTAACATCTTTTCCAAGACCACGGATGTGTCTTTCCACATGGTTGTTTAGGAAATGAGAAGCAACTCATTGCACCAGTTGGGGTTAAATAACTTGTTGCCAGCTGAAAGATAATCGCCCATGCAGTAATTATCCAATAGGAGGCTCGTACCTATTTGCTTAGTTAAATCCAGGTGGCGACTTTTTTTGGGGCCGGGCAGTGTATTTTGACATTTTAATTGAGAGAAGTAGCTGAAGAATTTAATGTAGAATATATGCATGGTTTTGTAAAAGCTGTCATTATAAAATGTAAAAACCGATATAGCTCATTTCCAATATAACATTTTAAGGACCCACAACACAACTTTTAGCAGTTTTCTTACTGACGCGCCTCTTATTGACAGCTAAACTGGCATCCATCTTGCATCGTAGCTGTACTGTGAGCTCCCTCCAGCGAGTAAAAGACAGTCTTATCTTGACTCTTGTTCTGTCCCTTCCTCTCTTTCTTTTCCTCTCTTCCTCCGATAATGTTTACTTGCGTTTCTCTGCCGAATCTGCCATGGTGCATGTTCAAAACACCCACTGTGCTCATGTCTGGTTCATATCCATTTTCTAGTACTGTATGTGATGCGGTGCACATGCAAACAGTCGTAAGTACTGTAAGCAATAAATTTTGTTTTGTTTTTTGGCTGGCCAACCATCTATACCTTCATTTTACATCAATTTAGCCACATAATCCTACTATTGGGCTGTCAGTATGTTGACATTGCTACAAAAAGTTTAGGTTCTGCATGCATTTTTACAACAAAAAGAAATAGGTTGACCAAAAGCAACAATAAATGGCATAGAATTTTAGGGGTCAAATAAGACAATGAATTATTCCCTAAACAAGTTTAATTCCATTAAACACGTCCTGTATGAAATCCCAATGTAGCTAAAATAATCTACCAAAGTACATCAACAGTGTTGCTGAAATTGTTTCTTCCATACTTAATTGCTACAGCACAAAGAAAGTAAACAACTTATTTAGGCATGACTGATGTTACTATTTTATATTAAAACTGCATTTTCCTCTTTAAGCAATGACTGAAAACATAGATATTCACTCCACTTCTGTGGAAATTTGTGCAAAGAGGTGTGCATGTGTCCCCCGTTTTGTGCCTGAATATCATTAAAAGACCCTGTATCCAGCCCTCAGATGAAAACTCAATGCAATATTCCCACCATAACTAAGATTAATGTTTATTTGCCTATAGAAATGCAAACATATTAAATCATCGTAAGCCTGTTGTAATCTTTTGATGATTCTAAAGAAAAAGTGCTATCTCACATTGATTGTCCCACAGAGGACCCAAAGCTTTCTTTGCATGCTGTAACAATTGTCTGCTCGAGTAGATAAAGATAGAACATGTGCTGCCTTCATCTGATCGATAGTGAACCACCTGAGAGTTGTGCCCTTTCTCTGTTGGCAGAGTTGTCACCATTAACTGGACGAGATGCACAAGGGTGAGAAAAAAGATGCAAATGTTGGCAGAGAAACTGTAAAAACGGGGCCTTGAAAGCAAGCATAAAAAGCTTAAAAAAAACTTCACAATTCTCCAGAAGTGATGATTTATTTTACATTATAAATATCTTCAGAAGTAATCATTATCTCTGTAGTGCCGGCAGGGAGAGCACAGTGGTCTGTATCATATCAAGTGTAGTTCTCCTCTCAGACAAGCCACAGGGAGGCTAGACAGAGAACCAGAGTCTTACTCAGGTAGACTACTAATGAACCTGTTGAGCTATTTGCCATTACCCATAAGACCAGATCTTGCTTATGCGGTCCTCCTCCAGAGCCCAACATAAGATTCTGCACTGCAGGGATGAGAAAACTCTCATATGTATGTTATAAAAAGAAAAGCAAGAATAAATTTAAAAGGCAAAGAGATGATGCAAAAATAAAGCCATTACATAACCTAATTAAAACTGCACACTACTAAGAATGACTTCATTCATGTGATGCCTGCATATATGTAAACGTGTAAACACAATGCACCATGGGAAAAACTCATAGAGAGCAAAAGGAATGAGTGTGTCTGCATAAGCAGTATCCCTGTAATTTGCACTCAATAAAAGCTATGTTTTGTCCACTGAGATTGCAGGGACTCAGTCAAAGGTAGTTTATTTATCTTACCTTCAAGGACGTAACATTTTGACTGACATCTTAAAGCAAGCACAGATGCTGCAGTGTGGGAATTCTTCCAGGTGAGCATGTAAACAGGTTCTTTACTCTCAATTACCATTGCTGATTAAAAAAGCACACTGTAAAAAACAGTCACTCCACTGTAATAAGATCCCCACTCTATGATGAGTTGTTTTTTTTTTTTGTTTGTTTTTTTTTCTGTATTTGATTTATTTGAATAAAATCTGAATTAATTTGAATACACTGTAGTTACAGCTTTTTTTGTTGTTGTTGTGTTGGTGGTTTTGTTTCATATTAACTTGGAAGGACTCAGGTGTATATATCCGCAGTTTATTTGCATTTTCATCTTATGGTTTTATTAGTAATAAAATGCCTGACTGATGCTCAATGCAAAAAGAGCTTAAAGCAAGTGTTGCAGCAGGCAGCACAACGATATTTGGATGTGTTGGGATCTAAAATCCAACTAAAACATAAATAAATCTGTGTATTATTCAGAGAAAATTGAACAGAGTGAGCCTGAGCAAATCTTTTTCATTGCTCGTGTGCTTTAATATGACACAAGATGAAATTAACTGCCATCATCAAACTTTAGGCTTTCACGAAGCCACTGCTCAACAAAGGTATTCGGAAGGGGATTAACTTTTGTATTAACACATAATGTAAAGGTATCTGAGCAAAACTGACTCCATCGAGTTTCTAATGTCACTTTATCAACAAGGCTTTTGGATTTTTTTTTTCACATTGTTATAATTTATCACATGAAAGAGCTGCGAGGGACTAATTTTATTTATTTGTCATGGACACTGCACACTAATCAACAATAGAATGTAACTGTGCCAAAGTTAACTAATATTCTCATTTTCATCAGCCTCCCCTTTTAGATTGGCTCTACCTGCAAATGAAGACTCCCATACTGCATATTAATGCACTGTAGGATATTTATTGCAGTAGACGAAATGCCTGTTGCCAGAAATAAATGCAGTTTGACTCAAAGGCATGCCAAGTAGGCAACATTAGGAGGCTTTCATTTGTAATTAAAATAGCAGATTAATTAAGGAAACTTAATTTTATTTGCTCCATGACACATTTGTTTTGGGCGCCAAGTCTTCTCCACTGCTTTTGACAGCTCCCTCGACATTAGAGCTTTCAAAAGGGAGTGATTTTTGTGTGTGTATGTTTTAAGTGTAACAACATTGTGTGCAGAAGCTGATGACAAAATAAAAAGAATGAAAAGTAATGTTGGGAATCAGAGTTGATTCTATGTAGCTGGATAAAATGTCCGGATTATCATATGTGTATCAATGTGTTTCCGTTTCCCATGATTCTTATAGTGTGCACCCTGTGCACCCATATAAGTGCAGCTGGTAATATAAGAGTGCAGATAATCATAAGAAATATGCTCAAGTTGTTACATTCAGTATTTAAATGACAAAATTCACACAAAACCATCTTTAAATATGTATTCTAACAAGTTACCATGGCATAAAGTTGACAAAGACAAAATAACAGAATTACAGATGCCAGATTATGGACCAGAAAAGTGTATTTTTCAGGATTCTGTTTGTAAGGATGTCATAGATTGTACATTACTTCAAGAAAGTCATCCTCGTATATCACTGAGGCAAATGGCTGCCTTTTTAATGTATGTGTCTTTAACATGCAGGAAAAGGGCTCACTGAAAATCCCATAATATCACAGTAGCATCGCATACATCCATAGCATAATACTGCTGCCACCATGCTTCATCAAAAGGTTTTAAGAGTGAAGTAAAAAAAAAAAGAAAAAATAGCACCTTTTGTCATCTCTGGTCATAATATTTGACCAATGCCTCTTTTGTTCTCTATTTTATTTGTTGTGATTTAGCTTAGGCAACCACAATATATATAGCGTCACTATGTATGATATTAATATTAATACCAATATTTCTATTAATATCAATACTAATACAGCCTCGGAGCACCACCTTACTTATTTGATATGTAATGGAAGCAAGGAAAACCATTAATGTCTTAAATCAACTCTTAGATTGATTTAATGAAGTGATCAGTCTCAGGACGCTTTCATGAGTTCTCACTTGAAGTGACCTTTCATGATACATCAGAAAAACCACAAACAACGACTAGTTAAGATAACACGGAGTATTTATTAACTAGTCTACAAACTACATGAGATAATGTATGTACAAGATATATACAAGAAATATGTGAGCATGATGATCAACCAAAAGTTATCTTGTGAAAGAAATATGAGATGGTATGAAGATGAAACATAAATTAATTAAACTTCAGTTAATTAATAAATGTTCAAAGAAAAAGAAGGAAGGATTTCTTAATCCAACTAAACAAAGTTAAATTGGGTCTGGTAAACCGTAGGCCTGGATTAATTCATCATCACCAACTTCTTGTGACATCAGATCATATTTCATAGCAAATGATCAGGATTCTCCTCAGAGGTTCCGTCTGACTGAGGTGCTTCACTCACGTCCTGGTTCTGCTGGACTGTTCCTCAATCCTTTGGAAGACTGTCGGGTGGACGGCCCCCAAAAATCTTCCCGATCTCCTGGAAGTTCGTCCGGCTCTCTGCGGGCTGTCAGCTCAGTGGTGGCTCTGGTTCGTCCTCTCTCTCTCCGCCGTCTCCCCAGAGACATGCAGCTTCAGGACTGATGTCACGGGATGGTTGATGGTAAAGATGATTTTGGGTTAAAGTCTTCTTCTCTCCATCACTCCTCCCTGAGTGATCCGTGGTTCTGAACTCTGCTGAGTTCAGAGCAGGTGTCGTCTCATTCTTTCCCCATTGTTCCAAGTTTCTTCAGTTCTGCCTTGTTCGTTCTTCTGCGTGTTCAGATTTGTGATCACATTCTGGTGTTCTCCTTCGCACTCAGTTCTTCTCGGTTCTCTCTCCGCTCCTCCCAGTTCTCACCGATCAGTTCTCTTTCAGTTCTGATCAGATCTCGTTCTCTTTCCAATCTGAATCTCTCAGTTCAGAGCTTCGCGCTCTGTCTGGCAGTGGAATGTGGGTTGCAGCTTGTCAGCCAATGGGAAGCTGACAGAGTCAGGTGTCATCCAATGGTCAGACATCTCTCGAATGATCATTTGATTATCAGTTAAGCGTAATGGTTATAAACATCTGTGAATTCTAAGTGAGGCATGTGTAAAATGGATCAATTATTCAGACAGGATGAAATAAAATGAACACAATAAAATAAAATAAAGCAAAGATCTGAATTATATGAATAAAGGAAGACATTGAATAAACAAATCAGCTAAACAGATAAAACAGGATTAATCTTGATGCCTTAAGATTCCTGTGAAGAAAATACGTGTGTTAGACATCATTTGATATGAGGAAGTCCATTTCTAACATAAAAGTGGATTTCAGCAGTTGGGTAAAGTGTCTCTTTCTTCATCTTTATGCAGCAAATCCTGGAATGCATGTGATGTGAATTTGGGGAAGAAACATGTAGTTTCTAATCACCAAAGTATGTCATGTTGCATATCAAAAAAAAAGTCTTCATCATGAGATTAACATGAGCTTACTTTCCTGATAATATAAAATAGTTCTTGGATGTTAAGAACACATTACAAAATTGGCTATAAGGAACCAATTTATAGCAGGTCGTAAATACTGTGAAGGAGTATCTCCAAGCTTGGAGGCTGGGTTCAAAGTTCAACAATTGGCCTTTGTTTGTTTTACCAAAATGCAGGTCCTCTCCTGAGTTGCACTCAGGACCGTAAATATGTGACTCCTCAGAGAAGGTCCTTCTCTGAGCAAAATTCCTCCTTGGGATGTCTGCTTTACATCCAAATGTGGCCTTTATCAATCAGTATGTGTTCCAAAGTATATTTGGTTAGATGTGTGTATCCTTTTGCTGAGACCTTTGGGCTTGAGATCACTACA
>JALJCO010003215.1:0-79056 GCA_023101725.1 Atherinomorus stipes
TGGCCATAGAGGAAATATTTTCCCATAATACAAGTAGCAAATGGGATGAACTCCTTTAAATAAAAGATGAAGAACAAATGTTAATTTTAAAATTGACTGAAACATTTTTTTGAAGTAGTCAAGTTTGGGACCTTCAGAAAAAGGATAAATTAGTTTTAATTGATTAAGTAAAATACAGAGAAAGAAAGCACCTTATTTATGATCATTTTTATTTAAAATTTTATTTATATTTTTTTCAAGTACTATATCTAAAGATACCTCCATAAACAAAGCTTTTATATGTTGTTACAAATAAACTGGTCAAGACACTGGCTTGCTCAGTAGATAGCCTGTCTGTCAGTCTGTCAGCCACTCTACAGTCTGAAAGGACCTCTATTGGCATGCTAATTGGGGTGTGTAAAAAGCGACGTGTGTGAATGGGTCCGTTGAAATTTCTTCCCCAGCCGGCAGTGGTGCTGCTGAACACTGCCTCACACACACACACACACACATCCAGGTCCCCTGTTGGCAAAAGTTAAAAAAATTCTCCAGATGGTTTATAACATGTTTTTGACATGATTTAAAAGACATGTCCAAAGAGGGGACCTAAAAAATGTCCCCTGTTGGTTCAATGGTCCCCTGTTGGTGAATGTGTAACGCACACACACACTCACACACACGCATGCACACACACGCACACACACACACGCACACGCATGCACGCACGCACACACACACACACGCGCACACACACACACACACACGCACACACACACACACACACACACACATAAACACGCACACACTCACACGCACACACACACATACATAAACACGCACACACACACACACACACACACACGCGTGTGTGTCTCACTACTCATCCTTCAAAAGAAACCTGAGACACTGAAGGAGGTGATTCACCTCATTACCATGGCAACGATAATTTCAGAATGGTCTGATCATCCGTGACGAGATCAGACCCCTTGTTCAGACTGTGGGGGACTGAGGACCCCCCCCCCCACCAGGAAATAATGGTGGCTGAAAGTCGTTTTATCAGAGCAAACAGGTGCAGAGACACTAGCAGAGGTTTAGTGATCTCGTTTAACTCTGTAGTGTAAAAGCAGCCGGTGAAACAGACGGGGAAGAAGCTCTGCTCATCCTCTGTGATGGTAAAATACTCATGAATATAACTGATTTAAAGTTTAGAACATGAGTGTTCACTCTACAATGCACACTCGCGTAGTACTCCCATGTACTCAGAGTACCACAAATCTATGCAGCACATAAAATAAAATCTAACCTGAACCTGTTTTAAAGGTGACAGCCGCAACTTTTTACCAAAAATGAATAAAAAAATAAAACATGCACAGAATGTCTACAGGTATGCTGAGTCATAGGATTCATTTTATACATTTTTTATAGCATATATTTGTTTTAAAATTTTTGGCATGTCCAAAAACAAAGTATTTACATCTGATTGATTCCCATGCCGACGTCGGGATTCCTCGCCGTTAGCATTACCGCGGGATTTGCTAGCTCAGTTGCTGTGAATATGAACCCAGCTTCATGCTGGCGTGTCGTCGGCGTAACCACCATCAGTCTGCAGAGGCCTGGTGTTCATCCCAGCTACGCCGCAGAGGCACGCAAGGACTCGCTCGTGATTGGTCAGTGTTATTACGCGTCTCTGGATGTTTGGGTTTTGTAGCTGAATGAATGAATGTATGGATGAATGAATGAATGAATGAATGAATGTATGGATGAATGAATGAATGAATGAATGAATGAATGAATGTATGGATGAATGAATGTATGGATGAATGAATGAATGAATGAATGAATGAATGAATGAATGGATGAATGGATGAATGAATGAATGAATGTATGGATGAATGAATGAATGAATGGATGAATGGATGAATGAATGCATGAATGAATGAATGGATGGATGAATGAATGCATGAATGAATGAATGAATGGATGAATGGATGAATAAATGAATGCATGAATGAATGAATGTATGGATGAATGAATGTATGGATGAATGAATGAATGCATTAATGAATGAATGAATGAATGGATGGATGAATGGATGAATGAATGAATGACTGTATGGATGAATGAATGAATGAATGAATGAATGCATGAATGAATGAATGAACGGAGATGAATGAATGAATGGATGAATGAATGAATGAATGAATGAATGAATGAATGGATGGATGAATGAATGTAGAATGAATGAATGTATGGATGAATGAATGAATGAATGAATGGATGAATGAATGAAATGAATGAATGAATGGATGAATGGATGAATGAATGGATGAATGAATGAATGCATGAATGAATGAATGAAGGAGGAAGGAATGAAAGAATGAATGAATGAACGGATGAACGAAAGAATGAATAAATGACTGAAGAAAGAATGAACGAAAGAATGAAACGAAAGAATGAATGAACGAAAGAATGAATGAGTGAAGAATGAACTGAAAGAATGAATGAACGAAAGAATGAATGAGGAACTGAAAGAATGAATGAACGAAAGGAATGGAAAGATGAATGAACGATGAATAAGAATGACTGAAAGAATGAATGAACGAAAGAATGAATGACTGAAAGAATGAATGAACGAACGGATGAACGAAAGAATGAATGAACGAAAGAATGAATGAACGAAAGGATGAATGAACGAAAGAATGAATGAAACAAATGAACGAATGAATGAACAAACGGATGAATGAACGAAAGGATGGATGGATGAAAGAATGAATGAATGAATGAATGAATGAATGAATGAATGAAAGGAAAAAGGAAAGGGAGATGATTGCCGCTGCAGACGGCATTGCTAACTCTTCCGGAAACAGCCGTGATGTCAGTTTGCTGAACCACGGACGACTGTTGGTGATGCGTGAGGTTTGAAGGATTTATCCCATTTCTACGAAGAATAATCCATCTCTAGAGCCCAGGGACAGGGACAGGGACAGGGGACAGGGGACAGGGATGAAAATAGGAACTGGGATTGGGCCTTAGCATTACAGACTAACATCCATTTGTTGGTCAGTGTTACTAACGGAGGCTTAGATTTCTGCACTGTTGGATGGGTTGCAGGGAAATTTCTGTCACCTTACAACAGCACAGAACCAGTAACATCAAGTTTGCAGCAAACAGAGATTCTGTGATTTTTTTTTTTCCAGGTTTCAGAAATAGAAAACAGCAGCAACAAGATGCTTCAGTGATAAAAGTCTGTACATTTTTATCTGTTTCTGTTTGTCTAATATTCATACAGTTACACTGAAGCAGAGAGTCTGATCGGTCTTAACTCGATAAACATGAAGTTAATGGAAGCGCAGCTCTCTGGACACCACGTTCCCATCATAACCATCAGCACACACCAACACATCCACAGTCCAGTCGACTGAGACCAGTCTGTCATATAAAAACCAGAAACTGCTGGAAAGCAGCAGCAGCATGAGGGGGAGAGAGTTTCCAGAGAGCAGGGAGGGACAAAGAGACCGGAGATAATGACCAGGACAGGCGTGGAAAACATGACAAGGTGGGGACAGATTTAGCCACCGAGTCGGCCTCTTAGCTGTAAGGAGCCGAAATCCCCGTTCACGGCTCCACCTCCTGCTGGACAGTTTCCAGGGCCAGCCTCTTCCCGTTTGGAAAACATCTCTAAGGAGTCATTTGGAGTTTCTTACATGCGAGTTAGCTTGTGGAAAGTTACAGGTTTAGCCCACAAGTAGCCAAAAGTTACATGGTTTACCTTCAAGAAGTAATATCTAAATCTTCGAGCTCAAACTGACTCAGCAGACGACTGTAGATCAGCATGCAGGTGTATATTTAAGACTACAGCCAAGAAAAAGCTGCAATATAATCGTGGTGTCACGATATCACAATATCGTATCGTATCATGACCCATGCATCGCGATACGCATCGTACTGTGACGTCATTGCCAGTCCCCGCCCCTACTGAACGCTGCCCGCTTCACACACTTGTATGCTGGCTATTGAACTTTGGCTCTTTTTGCCACAGACCAAAATACTTCGTTAGTACCCGGTATCTCGTCTTTCTGTGCCAGGTTTCGGTACCTTAATAAGGGTTCAGACTCCAGATCATCCCAGCAGTGGGGCTGCACAATTAATCGTTAAAAATAATTGCGATCTCAATTCACACATGCATGTGATTTCATTTCTACCAACAATTATGAAGCATTTTTAATAGGACTGGGAAAAAATATCCATATGCTGAGATATCGCGATATTTTCATATGCTGATATATTGATATTTAAGTGTGGTATCGATCCACCTACTGATGAAATCTGCAAGATTTCATCGTTCAGTCACGAAATTTCGTAGGTTTTTCGTGAAATCTCGAGAGATTTTGTTGGTAAAATAGATCAACATTGTAATTTGAAATATCTATTAAAAAAATCTGCATATAAAAATATCACAATATTTTATTATATCGATATTTTTTCCAACCCTAATTTTTAATCACGAGCTGCATCACAAGTAAAAGTTTCCATTCTTCACGGATTTTTTCCCAGCGCCCTCAAATGCAGCACTGCTGTTGCCTCCCCACCCCTAACCAATGAGAACTACAACTATGCTTCTGCCAAAGAAGCGCTCCAACAAAGCTCTTGTGCAAACACATGCTTAATTTTGAACGACCTTTTGAATAGATTGTTTTGTTAAAGTTTATTTGTGCAATAAAACTTTTTTGGAGAAAAAAAAAATCATGCCAGAGAATGATGATCTCCACTTTTAGTAAAAAAGACGTCATGATTCACATTTTTCCAGAATTGTACAGCCCTACCCAGCAGTTAAAAAATTATCGTTTAGGAACCAGTATGGAAGTGAAGGCATTGGTATCAATAATGTTTTTAAAGGGACATTCTGTAGGTTCTCCTGTTATTTATTCACAAAAATTGATTATTTGGTTCAAAAGTGTTTTTCCATCAGTAATCACTCCCATCAACAAACTGAAGTGCTCCTCTAAGTTCTGAATTTGCCGTTCGTATCATTCATATCTACATGGAACAGGTCGGCTCGGTGGGGGCTGCCATGTCGTATCGCCATGTTTTTACGCTCAGTAGAAGCGTGACAGCAGGAAAACACAGAAACTCACCGGAGTTTTCAGCTCAGTTCCAGGTGATGCCTTTGAAAAGTCACCGCGCTGCAGTGAGGAGGAACCAGAGTTACACTGATGCTGCGTTCAGGTGCATCAGTGAGGAGGAACCAGAGTTACACTGATGCTGCGTTCAGGTGCATCAGTCAGGAGGAACCAGCGTCACACTGATGCTGCGTTCAGGTGCATCAGTGAGGAGGAACCAAACGTTACACTGATGCTGCGTTCAGGTGCATCAGTGAGGAGGAACCAGCGTTACTCTGATGCTGCGTTCAGGTGCATCAGTGAGGAGGAACCAGCGTTACACTGATGCTGTGTTCAGGTGCATCAGTGAGGAGGAACCAGCGTTACTCTGATGCTGTGTTCAGGTGCATCAGTGAGGAGGAACCAGCGTTACTCTGATGCTGCGTTTACGTGCAGTCGTACAGACAACCGTCAGTAACAAACCACGTCATTTTAATCACAGAAGCTGAGAGAAAGACGGTAAAACATGGGTCAGGGAAAACAATACGACTTTGCCATGACAACGAGCAGATGTGGACTAAAGTCTCTGTGACTGACAAACCACGTCTGCATGTAGAGGCTGGTGATAACTCATGCAGCAGCTGTCTTCCGTCTGCCCGGTTTCACGCAAACGCACCATGAATAGTAGCGAGTTGCTGCCGTATACAATTGTTACAGAATGTCCCTTTAAACTTCCAGCCCTACAAACTTCACAAATACTCCGATCCCGACATCACCGCTACACCGATGCCCCGAGCGTAACCAGGAGAGCTCCACACAACGCTGGCCGGTCTGTGGGGACCAACCGCCTCAGAGAGACCACCACCACCGGAAGAGGCCGGAGCAGACTCGGATCCCGGAAGAGGCCGGAGCAGACTCGGATCCCGGAAGAGGCCGGAGCAGACTCGGATCCCGGAAGAGGCCGGAGCAGACTCGGATCCCGGCAGAGGCCGAAGCGGATTCCGATCCCGGAAGAGGCCGGAGCGGATTCCGATCCCGGAAGAGGCCGAGCAGATTCCGATCCCGGAAGAGGCCGGAGCGGATTCCGATCCCGGAAGAGGCCGGAGCAGATTCAGATCCCGGCAGAGGCCGAAGCGGATTCCGATCCCGGAAGAGGCCAGAGCAGACTCGGATCCCGGAAGAGGCCGGAGCAGACTCGGATCCCAGAAGAGGCCGGAGCAGACTCGGATCCCGGAAGAGGCCGGAGCAGACTCGGATCCCAGAAGAGGCCGGAGCGGATTCGGATCCCGGAAGAGGCCGGAGCGGATTCGGATCCCGGAAGAGGCCGGAGCAGATTCGGATCCCGGAAGAGGCCAGAGCGGATTCGGATCCCGGAAGAGGCCGGAGCGGATTTGGATCCCGGAAGAGGCCGGAGCAGACTCGGATCCCAGAAGAGGCCGGAGCAGACTCGGATCCCGGAAGAGGCCGGATCAGACTCGGATCCCGGAAGAGGCCGGCGGATCCCGGAAGAGGCCGGAGCAGATTCCGATCCGGGAAGAGGCCGGAGCAGACTCGGATCCCGGAAGAGGCCGGATCAGACTCGGACCCTGGAAGAGGCCGGAGCAGATTCGGATCCTGGAAGAAGCCGGAGCAGACTGGATCGGAAGAGGCGGCGGATCCGGAAGAGGCCGGAGCAGGTTCCGTTCTGGAAGAGGCCGGAGCAGATTCAGATCCCGGAAGAGGCCCGAGCAGATTTGGATCCCGGAAGAGGCCCGAGCAGATTTGGATCCTGGAAGAGGCCGGAGCTGACTCGGACCCTGGAAGAGGCCGGAGCAGACTCGGATCCCGGAAGAGGCCGGATCAGACTCGGATCCCGGAAGAGGCCGGAGCAGACTCGGATCCCGGAAGAGGCGGCGGTCCGGAAGAGGCGGGCAGATTCCGTCGGAAAAGGCCGGAGCAGATTCGGATCCTGGAAGAGGCCGGAGCAGATTCCGATCCGGGAAGAGGCCGGAGCAGACTCGGATCCCGGAAGAGGCCGGAGCAGACTCGGATCCCGGAAGAGGCCGGAGCAGACTCGGATCCCGGAAGAGGCCGGAGCAGACTCGGATCCGAGAGGCCGGAGCAGACTCGGATCCGTAGAGGGGCGGAGGGGAAGAGGCCGGAGGGATCGTGGAGAGGGGAGCAGATTAGTCCCGGAGAGGCCGGCGGATCCGCGGAAGAGGCCGGAGCGGTTCCGATCCGGAAGAGGCCGGAGCAGACTCGGATCCCGGAAGAGGCCGGAGCAGACTCGGATCCCAGAGAGGCCGGAGCAGACTGGATGGAAGAGGCCGGGGCAGCTCGGATCCAGAAGAGGCCGGAGCGGCGGGATCCCGGAAGAGGCCGGAGCAGATTCGGATCCCGGAAGAGGCCAGAGCGGATTCGGATCCCGGAAGAGGCCGGAGCGGATTTGGATCCCAGAAGAGGCCGGAGCAGACTCGGATCCCAGAAGAGGCCGGAGCAGACTCGGATCCCGGAAGAGGCCGGAGCAGACTCGGATCCCGGAAGAGGCCGGAGCAGACTCGGATCCCGGAAGAGGCCGGAGCAGACTCGGATCCCGGAAGAGGCCGGAGCAGACTCGGATCCCGGAAGAGGGGGGGGAAGAGCCGGGAGATTCGTGGAAAAGGCCAGAGCAGATTCGGATCTGGAAGAGGCCGGA
This sequence comes from Atherinomorus stipes, assembly GCA_023101725.1. Taxonomy (NCBI): domain Eukaryota; kingdom Metazoa; phylum Chordata; class Actinopteri; order Atheriniformes; family Atherinidae; genus Atherinomorus; species Atherinomorus stipes. The sequence continues at coordinate 7,753 of JALJCO010003215.1, forward strand.
TCAGACTCGGACCCTGGAAGAGGCCGGAGCAGATTCGGATCCTGGAAGAAGCCGGAGCAGACTCGGATCCCGGAAGAGGCCGGCGGATCCCGGAAGAGGCCGGAGCAGATTCCGTTCCTGGAAGAGGCCGGAGCAGATTCAGATCCCGGAAGAGGCCCGAGCAGATTTGGATCCCGGAAGAGGCCCGAGCAGATTTGGATCCTGGAAGAGGCCGGAGCTGACTCGGACCCTGGAAGAGGCCGGAGCAGACTCGGATCCTGGAAGAGGCCGGAGCAGACTCGGATCCCGGAAGAGGCCGGATCAGACTCGGATCCCGGAAGAGGCCGGAGCAGACTCGGATCCCGGAAGAGGCCGGCGGATCCCGGAAGAGGCCGGAGCAGATTCCGTTCCTGGAAAAGGCCGGAGCAGATTCGGATCCTGGAAGAGGCCGGAGCAGATTCCGATCCGGGAAGAGGCCGGAGCAGACTCGGATCCCGGAAGAGGCCGGATCAGACTCGGACCCTGGAAGAGGCCGGAGCAGATTCGGATCCTGGAAGAAGCCGGAGCAGACTCGGATCCCGGAAGAGGCCGGCGGATCCCGGAAGAGGCCGGAGCAGATTCCGTTCCTGGAAGAGGCCGGAGCAGATTCAGATCCCAGAAGAGGCCCGAGCAGATTTGGATCCCGGAAGAGGCCCGAGCAGATTTGGATCCTGGAAGAGGCCCGAGCAGATTTGGATCCTGGAAGAGGCCGGAGCTGACTCGGACCCTGGAAGAGGCCGGAGCAGACTCGGATCCCGGAAGAGGCCGGAGCAGACTCGGATCCCGGAAGAGGCCGGAGCAGATTCGGATCCTGGAAGAGGCCGGAGCAGACTCGGATCCTGGAAGAGGTCGGAGCAGATTCGGATCCTGGAAGAGGCCGGAGCAGACTCGGATCCTGGAAGAGGCCGGAGCAGACTCGGATCCCGGAAGAGGCCGGAGCAGACTCGGATCCCGGAAGAGGCCAGAGCAGATTCGGATCCCGGAAGAGGCCGGAGCAGATTGGGATCCTGGAAGAGGGAGCAGATTCCGATCGGAGCAGATTGGGATCCTGGAAGAGGCCGGAGCAGACTCGGATCCTGGAAGAGGCCGGAGCAGATTGGGATCCTGGAAGAGGCCGGAGCAGATTCCGATCGGAGCAGATTGGGATCCTGGAAGAGGCCGGAGCAGACTCGGATCCCGGAAGAGGCCGGAGCAGATTGGGATCCTGGAAGAGGCCGGAGCAGACTCGGATCCTGGAAGAGGCCGGAGCAGATTGGGATCCTGGAAGAGGCCGGAGCAGACTCGGATCCTGGAAGAGGCCGGAGCAGATTGGGATCCCGGAAGAGGCCAGAGCAGATTGGGATCCTGGAAGAGGCCGGAGCAGATTCGGATCCCGGCATGCCTCCCCTTCTCCTTCAGACCGGCCTTCCCTGCCTGAGAAAGTCCCAGAGCCTGAAAACATTCCTAGTGTCGGCCATGAAAGCGACGGCCAGCTGTTTTATATCACATGGATGTTCGATGGTGAACAAAAGTCACCCTGAACATTTTCCTACCACACAGCTCTGCCGGAGAAAGTCTACACCAATGTTCCCAAAAGCGGCTGCAAAACTGGACATTCCAGGTCTCGACAATCACAGCAGGAACCTGGAGGGGCTGGAAATGCATCCTGGAGTGAACGGTCCAGCTGTCCGGGTCCTCCTGGGAGTCATCCTGACCTCTGCTCAGCATTTCCTATTTTACTTCAAGCATGAACAAACCAGTCAGATTACAAGCCAAGAGGAGGAACACCAGATTAGGAGCTCAGACCGGGTGAACGTCGGCTTATGAGGGGCACTCGCTTTACTAAAGGTCCGTTTCACACCAGTCACCACAAACACCTGTGATGAACCATCAGCTTTCAAGTTTCTCATCTCTGCAACGGCTATAAAATCTGTTCATAAATAATCAGCTGAATTCAGTCGTGTAATTTCTGTTTTACAACCAGCAGAAGTGATGATCTCAGAGCATAAACGGCCTTCCAGCGTACGCTAATGGAAGCTGCATGAAATATTCATCAAGCTGCTGGTGATCTTCATGAGCTGATGCTGACGTGAGGAGGCAGAGAATAAACACAGAAGCTGGTAGAAAATAAAGTCAGAGAAAAATCCAGTCAGTTCAGGATTCAGGAAGATAACGGAGAAGCTGAAGATGAGGACGAGGAGACGTCAGGACGTCAGACGTGATGGCTTATCTGTGAATGTGAGGCGGTGACAGCCACATAAAGACAGTGATGCAGACTCCATACGTTGGCTTCTTTAGCAACTAGAGAAGATGAGTCGTGTAAAAGTGCTGGGAAACGCAGAAAAGTTAGCTTATCCCACACAACTCCCGCTCGGGATAGACAGGCTTAGATGCTGAGTAGCTAAGAAAAAAACATACGAAGCAAAACCATAGGATAACAGAAATGTACTACATTCACCTGAAAAAAAAATCTGTTTTTCTGAATTAACTAGATCATTTTTACACCCGCTCCCCCCCCCAAAAAAGAAGATTTTTCTATGGTTCCACCTCGTTTCCAACAGCTGATCTTGTTGATCTGAACAGCTGGTCTTCACATATCTACATCATCCTCAAAATTATTCATACTAAATAAAAATGATATGAAAATCATGACAGATTTTGAATATTTCAACAGAAATATTAAATAAAACAAACACATTAAAATAAAACAAGTAAAAAAAAATGATGGGGCTCCTAAACTAAAATTTGTGAGCCACCCTATGAGTCAGTCACTGCAACCAGGTGTTTCTGTAACGTCCAATCAGACGTCTGCACCTGTCCATTTTGGTCCACTGTTCATGGGAAAGATGGTCCTATTGGTCCGGGGCAGTTTGGTTTTCTTGTTTTTAAACATTATTTCCAGCCACAATTTAAAAGCAATATTTTCTTTCACTACATTACAATTTTGTAAATTTTTATTTATTATTAGTTTCTTTAATTTCTTGTTATTTGAATTACTATTGTGAATTTACTATTTTTACTCTTTAGTTAATACAGGAAACACAACATTTTTATTTATTTTTGTAAAAGTTGTCCTTAATTTAAAAAAAAATCTATAATTTCTGTTTTTTGTAAAATAATCTCTTTAACTCAAACCAAGGAAATTTTTTTATTTCTTTAAAAAGAAATCATCAATTCAGAAAAACGTTTTTATTAAATTTTTGTAAACAATTCTTGTTATTTTGAAAAAACAAAATTTTTTATGTTTTTTGTAAAAAAACAAAACAAAATTTAGTTAATTCAGAAAAACAGAACATTGTTATTTTTAAAAAATCTTTCAAAAGAATTCTCAATACAGGAAATGGAACGTTTTTTAAGTTTTAAGTTTTTGTAAAAATTTACCTTGTTAATTAAAAAAAAAAGAATGTTTCTATTTATTTTTTTTAATAATCTCGTTAATTCAGAAAAACAATTTTTTCAGTCGAATGCAATAACCTTCCATACAGTATTATACAATTTTCTTATTTGTTTGTAGTCTTAATTGATAAAGTGACCAATATCTGACGCTGTTAGATAAATGTAGTAAAATAAAAGTTATTTTCACAAGGAAATTGTGGAAGGAAAGTGAAAGGAAAAGCTACTGTGTAACGTAACTTTAAAGAAACGAACTAAAATCTCTGTTTGGGAGGACTGAGACTCTGCATCTCACCCACCAGCCGTCTCTGGTACAGACATGGACTGCGTGGTCTCTGCTTGTGTAGGTTGATGTGTGATAAAATGACGAGTCAAACGTGAATTTCAGGAAAGCTTTGCATCCTTTTTCCATCCATGCGCACAGCGTGATCCAAACATCCTGCATGAAACTATTTTGATCAGACTGAGAATCTGCCAGAAACAGATGAAATCAGGGAGACGCTGAGATTGAAACCAATGAAACAAGCAGAGCCGCTCCTGCAGCTTCAGGAACACTAAAATCTGATCGGAGGCGCTTGTCTTCATTCTGGATGAACACCATCTTTTTGTCTTCATTCAAACACAAACAAAAGCTCTGGGTAAAAGCCGGTGGAATTTTCCAGGGTCGGCGTCCCTGGTGCCCCGACCCCGAGCTGACGCAGCACATACCGGCCCGCTGGGCCGCGCAGCAGCCGGCATTATAACGTACGGCTGAGCCCAGCCTTCTCCCAGCAACACAACACGGCCCCCATTCACGGTTCAGACATGTCCGTCCTCTCACACGGAGCGTTCACACACATCTCCGTCTGAAAGAGATCACCTCTGACCTGCTTTCATCTGCGAGCATGAACAAACGGCTGCTCTCCAGCTCTCATTTATTGAGAAATGCTTTCTGGAGCAGGATTTGCTTTGCTTGAAGCAAAACAACATCGCTGTCAGCCTGCACTCTGACGGGAACGTCGCCTCTACCGGCTGCCTTATTGCTGCATTTAGAAACTTTTGGACATCTTTTGTTCTTTTCAAATGCTCCTCACAGCAAATCCTGCAACGTTTCAGAGCATGCTGGCAGTTAAAACAACTCATCACATGACTTCAGGGTTAAAGATCCCTCTGGTAAACCACATGAATAAATGAATTACTAGCTCCGTCTGATATTTTTCTTTTAATATACCACCAGTGACAAGTCCAGGGACGCTTTCTGGTCTTATTGAAGACTTTTAGAGACCGATGGGAACAAACGTTTTGTTTGCACACATCATTTGTTTGCTGACATCGACATTTATTATCATTAGGAACCAGAATTGAAAGAACAGAATGGAATCGGAACTCGGGATGCCACAAACTATTATTCTGACAATCGATTAGTTACCGATTATTTTGACGATTAATCAGATCATACAACAATTGTATTGTATTTTGAAACAAGATAGATTTCCAGCGTCCTGAGATTTGGACACAGACATCAAAACAAACGTAGATCTCCAGGTAATGTAGATACTTTGGTTCACGTCTCCTCTCTAGTACGTCGGACACTCGGTGAGACTATCCGAGCCCTTCAGGGTGGAAAAAAGCAGGTTTTTGGGCCGAAATTGGACGCGGGGGCCAGTTGCCCCGTACTTATCATGAGCTGGGTTGCTAGCTGCTGCTGGATAAATACTGGAGCTATCTGGAACATTCCTTTCTCCATCACTCACAGATATGAGAGGACATGAAAACACACCCCAGGTTTAAAAAAAGCCAAATTCACCTTTAACCAACTGTTGAAACATAATCCTACATGTATGCATGATTTAGCTGAGTGACGTTACAGGCTACAAGCAAACTAAACAAAGCAAACTGGAGCAGGAAGGATGCAGAGGCTGTACTAGCTGTACGCCTCACGACAAGTGCAACAGTGAAAGGATTTCACTGAGGCTCTGACCTCGTCTGAGGCCAAAAACATCATCATCATCATCTGTGATATCGTTACAGACGGTCACTTTGCCATGAAGCAAATCAGAACATGAAAAGGAAACAGAAGAAGAGACTCCTGCTAAGCCTCAGCCATTATGGTAACCATGAAGTGTTCAGCTGCAAATGTCAGGAATCTCCGTCTGCTCCCTGTACCCCCATCTCTTTCTCCATTTGCTTTATTGTTCATCATTGGTGTCACCAGACAGCTCGTTCACAGGTTCTCTCAGTTCCTGGCTCACGGCGGGGAGACTGAAGCAGAGGAAACGTCAGCGAGGACGAGATGACTGCCAGAGAGCCACAGAACTGCTACACGACAGGAACTGAAAAGGTGTGGTGGCCGATAGCGTTACCATGCCAGGTAACGACACCTCTCAGTCACATATCACCTCTCCGTTTTGTCTATAATGTGAACTTAGAATGAAAAAGCCATTTTAGGAGTGCTTATTTACCTTCTTATGTCTTAAAGGTCCTGTCTGGAACTAATTTGGCTTTTTATTTGCAAAAGTCAAGTACTGCTTTCATAAAAATGTATTTTACTAAAGTCTAATCACAACAGCATCCCAGTGAAAGCGTTCCAGGAACAGAGAATGAGTTATCTGTAAATGCACAGACACAACTGACCAAAGGCGGCCATGTTGCATCGCCATCCTGTAATGTAGCTGAAAGGGGACAAACTTGTTACCCTTGTGCGTTTCAGCTTGACATATCTTTTTTTACACTTCTTCTGTCCTCCACTTTTCCAGTTTCCTCAGATATTAAAGGACACACTGATGTGTGCCAAGTTTTCAGCCGTTTCCCCGACCATTATGTACCGTTTCCGTTCTGTTCTCAGTGCCAGGTCACGCAGGAAGCCACGATGCTTCTGACCTTTAGCCAAGCTCCACTCTCCTGGGCTGCACTGGCAAGACTCACACCCCAATGGAGGGGTCCCAGAAAAGTGGTTCAGGTCAAATAGACCGGTGGAAATGCAAAAAATGCATACTGACCTGTACCGCACCAGACAGGGCTTTGAATACGATACAGAATCTCAAAGGTGCGTCACCCCGGCAGCTCTGGAAGCGTTTGTGTCGGCCAAACTCTTTTATTCTGGACCTTTTCCACAGAAGCAACTAAAGAAACTGAACAAACACTAATACAGTTGCAAAACAAGGAGATGGGGGAGAGGGAAAGTGTGTCAACACAACACACATTCCTCCTTAGAGCTACGCACTGTTCTTCGTCCTTGAATGATTTTAAGCCAGTTTAAGGCCTCGGGAAGCCAAGAAATCAATTCCTTTTAAAACAAATACAAGAACTAGATTGAAAACGAATGAAAAATACTGCAAAACTCAAATCTTAGCAAGTATATTTTTCTAATTTCCAGTCAAAATATCTCATCACACTCAGAATAAGACCAAATTACCAAAAGAGAAACAATTCAGTGAGATACGGGAACTTGTTTGAAGGCAACTGCATCTCATTTCAAGAAATCTTATCAAGAAAATTTTTCTCGTTCCATTGGCAGAATTTTTCGTTTATTACAAGGAAAAAAATCTTAGTCCCTCATAGAATAAGTTAAAAAGAATTTTTAACATCATCTTTTGGTGGTAAGTTTCATATTGGACCACTTCTTCTTGACCCATTGGCTTAAGAATTGTGACGTTGCTATCGGATGTGGGCTATTATTAAATTTCATAACTAATAAAACGAATAAACCATATCAGCCAGGCCTAGATTGCGACTTTTATTAATATCTCAGCCGGTGAGGCTGACTGATCCTCTTCCGTGCAGCGTTTTTGTGCACGTCTGTGACTCCGTTTTTTAAGCTGCCAAAAACCTCTTTAATCTTTCTCACCTCACAAATGAGGAATTCTGTCTTGATCCCCCAAAAGTTTCTTTTCTGGCAGAATCTCTCCTCTCCATGGTTCAACCTCGCTTGGTGAAGCCTCATCATTATGCATGTTTAAGGGCGTAACCGTGGGCGTGACATTTAAATGACGATAAATTTCAGCTGTGGAATTTATCAAGACTCTTTTGTTCGTACGACGAGATTGGACCGATACGAACGTTTTCATAAATCACACGTGGGTCCAATCGTACGACCATTTTTACGATCAGATGTGCGACCATTTCGACGATCGTTTGATAAATGAGGGCCATTGTCTTAAGAATCCAAAAGTCAAATACAGGCATTTATAAGCTAAACATGTTCCATCGTTGCTATAGAAACTAATCTGGTGTAAATATTAGTTTTTTATCGTCTAATTTCCGACAGAGAAGTAAGATGTCTGACTGTCCTGAACCACGGAGCTCTCGACCAATCACAACATGTTTTACGCCCATTTCATGACGTCACCCCGGAAGAGACACTGATTCTGAAGGTAACAGAATTGTTCTTAACACCGGCAGCTCACATGGATGTTATCTGTAAACATTGATGGATAATCGGACTCTGATCGACGGGATAAACAGACCAGCCTGTTATGGAGCTGTATGCTCCACCCAGATCTGATATGGAGTTTAAGTACACGCAGTACCACAGAAGTACCACAGAGACCCTGACAAGGAAGTAAATTAGCGAACAAATCATAGGCTAACAGTTAGCATTGATCTGAGAGCCGTTTTCTCTCACCAGTGCTGTTGTCTGTCCATGAGGCGTTTTTATAGCAGGAACTGCGTCAGGTTTCAGAAGTAATCCCCGAGAAAAAAACACTTTACTGCCCGACATTCATGAAGTTGTCAGGAGTGAAGTTCACACACAAAGTTGAGGTTTTTTTCTGCTCCTGAAGTTATAATCCAACCACTTCTGGAGTCGATTCGTCCAGAACAACAAATAAACTCCCACGCTGAACATAACCACATATTTCCCAGCATGCCGTCCTCTAGAGCTAAAAAACTCTTTTCTCCTGAATCTGGATCAAACGTCTGTTATCTGATGGCTGTTTGTCTCTGAGGAAATCTTCCTGCAGCTGTTAGTTTCTTCCTCAGAGAGTGTGTATAGGTTAGGATTCTCTAAGAGTTTCTGTTCCACAAAGAGGGCGTCTTGCTACGATGCTGCACATGCGTGTTTGTGGCTTCCTGATTGGTGCACCTCGTTGCGTATACCGGTGTCAGTCAGTCTTTTTAGGAAGCTACAGCTTGGCCTGAATATTCATATATATATACTCACATATGCACAGATGAAGAAAAACACGACTTAAATGAAGTTTTTATGAGGAAATAACAGTAACATGCTGAAAAGCTCTTAAAGGAACATTCCACCCACAGAATGATGTAACTTTATCTTCCACTTCCCCTCATGGTGAGAAAGACTGCAGCACTTTTTTAATATCTCAAATGCAGCCGGCAATCAGGAAGCTTCTCGTTTCCTCCCAACTTTCATATAATGGAGTTCACCGGGGTCCGAGCAAAAAGGTCCATAAAAGTCCACAAAAACTTGTCAATATTCCTCCATACTGCTCGTCCAATGTAATCCAAGTGTCCTGAGTGGGTAGCATCCAGAATTTACTGGAAACCATCATTTAGTAGATTTTTAGAACCTAAACAGTACTACATCTTACTTTCATGAAGCGCACATATGTGCGTTCACAAAACTACGGAAGCCGCGGCAGACGAGATCACACGTTCTTCTTTTTTCTTTCTTTCTTTGTTTTAAATCAATATCAACCCCTCTTGGACCCTCTTGTGTTTGTCTGCAGCTCTGTCGCTCTTAGCACAATGTAAACAGCAATTTTCTTCTTCTACGCTTGCATTATCGGTAGAGTAGGCTCTGAACGCCGAGGCTTTCGTTCTGTTTGCATTTGAGATATTAAAAAAGTGCTCCAGAGTCTTGCTCACCATGAGGGGAAGTGGAAAAATAAAGTTACATCATTTAGTGGGTAAACTATTCCTTTAAAAAGTCCATTTTTCATGATAGGAACTTGTTTTAAAGGAGCCTTATTTCTCACTGAAAAGTTTCTCTTTAGGTCATTTTGTCTTATTTTGAGTGTGATGAGATATTTTGACTAGAAATTAGAAAAATATAATTGATAAGATTTGAGTTTTTGCAGTGAAGATGCCAACAGCCGAAGAAAAACTTTGAAAGACCTCCAGAAGGTCTAAAAGGGTTTACCAGGAGCAGACCTGTCAATAAAAATGTTAATATCTCTCACTTTTAGCAATCTGGAGCCTCGGTTCATCCCAGCGATTAAACCCATCACCATGATTACGTGGTTTGAGTTCTACGGACTAACAGGACCTGGAGTCTTCGTAACCCACGGCGACCCAGTCAGAGCGCTGCATCCGTCATACAGCAGCTGAAATGGACGAGGCGAGGACGTCAACAGCTCCAGGCGGGTTATTGAAGACGGACGGACAGACAGGAGCAGCGACTCGGCCTCAGAAGCATTAGTGCTGAGAGCTGCAGGCAGAAGCATTCAACACGCACGCACGCACGCACACACACACACATACATGCGCGCGCGCACACACACACACACACACACACACCGTCTATTACATTAAGCTTCTGTGTACCTGCGAGTCAGTGTGCGTGGGCGAGTGTATGGAGCTGCGTTTGTGTGCTCAAGGCCAATATTGATGTGTGTGCGACGACAAAAGATGATCCTGGTTCTACAATTTGGTGACTCACTCACCCTCCCCCTCCCCAGTCCCCCGTCACCAACATCGCCCCTTGTGCGTCAGTGCAGCATGTCCCAAGTCCTGGATTCATGATGGCTGACTGGATGCTGAAGACATCAGCAGCTTCCAGACATGGATACGTTTACTTCAACATTCGTTTGTTCACACCTGAAGCAGCCTTATCCAGCTCCTTCAGACAGGATAGGGGATTATCTCGCTTACCGGAACTTCCCGGTATTTGGACACTTCCTCTTCCGGGCCATGTTAACAACAGCCGTTCCTGCTCTGTTATACTGTTTAAATCGTATAAACTCCAAACATACTTAAGTTTTCATTCCAGACTGAAGTGATACTGGATCAAAGCGATCGATTCGCCGCGGTGAAGGGCCGAACTTTATAATAAAACACACGTTTGTTTGTAGCCGGTGGGCACAACACCGGCACTTCACAGCATGCTAGCATTAGCCAGCTAGCGTTTACTGACGTGCTTAACATTGTGCGTCTTAAAACACACAAACATCTGAAAATCGGGTCTGTACCCCCCCGTTTCCAGTGGAACAACTGGGGACTGCCAAGAAAGGAGACGCTTTCAGATGCTTGTGTGTTTTCAGCCGCACAAAGTTAGGCACGTTATCGAGCTGGCTAATGCTAACCTGCTAACACGACTGTGCAGTCTGCCGGCTACAAACAAACGTGTGTCGTTTTATTATAAAGTTCGGTCCTTCACCGCGGCGAATCGGTCGTTTTGATCCACTTCTTCCTCAGCATCACTTCAGTCTGGAATGAAAACTTGGCATTGGCGTTTATCCGATTTACAAAGTTTAACAGAGTAGTAGCTGACGGACTACTGTTAGCAGGTTAGCATTAGCCAGCTCGATAACGTGCCTAACTTTGTGCAGCTGAAAACACACAAGCATCTGAAAGCGTCTCCTTTCTTGGCAGTCCCCAGTTGTTCCACTGGAAACGGGGGGGTACAGACCCGATTTTCAGATGTTTGTGTGTTTTAAGACGCACAAAGTTAAGCACGTCGGTAAACGCTAGCTGGCTAATGCTAGCATGCCGGTGTTGTGCCCCACCGGCTACAAACAAACATGCTACGTTGTTTTATTATAAAGTTCGGCCCTTCACTCTGGAGAATCGCTTTGATCCACTTCCTCCTTAGTATCACTTCAGTCTGGAATCCGTGAAAATTTAAGTAGGGTTGGCGTTTATTCACGTTATCTACGAAGTAAAGCAGGGACATTGAACTGGGCCGGAAGTGGGCCCTCTAAGTGTTTCAAACCGGAAGTTCGGAACACGGAAGCGTGATAAAACCCTATTACAGGTCTGCTCGTTTGTTCACACCTGAAGCAGCGTATCCAGCTTCTTCAGACAGGATTACAGGATTACAGACAGATGCAGCATTAAAAGCTCATTTCTTTGATGTGTAAATAAATATTTTTCTGGATCCTTTATTCAAAGTCAGATTTCAGAGTTAGTTTTGTTTGTTTTCTGGCCCATAAAATAACGGCTACGTTATAGCTTATATTGGTAAAGGTTAACAGTTACAGTACATATTAGGGCTGTGCGATATACTGATATGATATTGTGATATGATATTTACATGAGAGGGATATGATATTTATACATATCATTATATTGCGGTATTGTGCAATTTTTTTTGCTTAATTTTTTTGTAATGACCCGGCTGCACCTCAACTGACTACAAAGGGGTGACATGATTGTTTAGTAAGGGTGGGAAAAAAATATCGATTCGCTGAAATATTGTGATATTTTCATATGCGATACCATATCTATATTTAAAAACGCAGTATCGATCTATTTTACTTATGAAATCTCGCGAGATATCATTTTGTCTCAAAATCTCAATAGATGACACGAAATACTGCGAGATTTTATCATCCTGTTGCAAAATCTCCCGAGATTTCGTGAAAACCAGCAAGATATCGTAACAGAACGACGAAATCTTGTGAGATTTCGTTAATAAAATAGATCCATTCCATGTTTTAAAATATCAATATATCAGCAATTGAAATCACGATCAAATTTTGATTAACTGCACAGCTCTACTGCAATCAGGTGATTTCTGTCCCGCCCCCCCACACCGGTTTGAATCCAGGCCGGGAACCTTTGCTGCATGCATAGCCTTATAGACATTAAAGGATAACTTTCTTTTTTTTTCCAACGTGGACCTGATTTCTAGGAGTCTATACGTGCATTTACTCACCGGTAAAGTTTCTGCATCAATTTGAGTCCTTCGGAAGATATTACGCTGAGTCGCCCATGGCAGAGACGGGCAGCCTCTCTACAACAATGTCCCTTTTCCACCATCTCTTTTCTGCTCGCCTCGCCTCGGTTATCGGGCTTTTCTACTGGGAGTTTTCCGAGCTGAGGTGATACAGTTTCTGTACCTGCTCTGGCGAAGTTCTGTGTGTCTTATTTGTTGTTTACGTTGCACAATCTAGAACGTCGCAGCAGCTTCCCTCTTACCCCGACCACTTGTCGGGGTAAAAGCTACCAAGCCAAGTTGAATTGAGTTTAGTTGAGTTGAGCTGATCTGTGCTGGTGGAAAAGGCCCAAGACATCATCTACAGCACAAGTCCGAGTCTCCGAGCCATTACAGCCCGTCTCCACCGCACCAGACAGACGCCACTCCATGAGGTGAATCATGACGCCAGCGAGACAACTGACCTGAAAATGACAGGAACGTGCGTCTGCTGGCCCACATGCAGCCTTATCTCATCTATGTGCTTCTGCTCTGAGTGATGTCGTGTTTACATAAACAAACGCATTCAAACTTCAACTAGTTTCATTTACCACAACCTGACTCACGTCGTTAGATAACCTCCCCAGCAGGACTGACGGCAGGAAGGCAAACAGGAGGAGTCACAGCTGAGCAGGAAAAGAGGGAAAAACAAGAATACAGAGGTGGAAACGCAAAATGAAACTTTCCCTGTCGTACGTTTTCATTTCTGTTAATAATTCAGATTCATGTCACTTCCTGCAGGTAAAGACGTCTTCTAAGTAAAAATGCACATACTCTAGTAAATACAAGCTGTACTTCTAAAGGATCGTGCTATATTGAGTAAGTTGTAAATGATCTAGCCGACACAAAGCAAACCGGTGTCGGTCCTGCTCCTGTGTTCAGCTCCTCTGCGACATGCAGCCGTTTACAGAGCAGCAACTCTTTCACACAGTGAAATCTGACACCTACGAGGGTGATAAACCTCAGGCCAACAACTCAGGAGTTACGCTTTAAAATTAGATGCCACATTTGACAAATGCAGCAGGAACTGAAGATGAAAACTATCAGCACCAATCTGGACCAGGATTTAGTTTGTTGATGCCGTCTATAGAAAGCATAGAAATAATGACCGCTGGTGACGTCATGCAGCGTTTCCTCTGTGGTGGTACCAACGGCGGAGCAGGGATGATGATGCAGTAGGGCTGTGCAATTAATCGAAATTTAATTGTGATTTCAATTTTTGTGTCAATCTCCAAACTTGTATAATCGAGTTGAAATAATTATTATTATTATTATTAATTAATTGCCAGCTTTCTTGGCACAATTTCTAAAAGTTATTCTGATGTTATCCCAGGCAATTTGTTGGCCGTCATTAACAAAAATGTTAGACTTAGAAAGTTCTAGCCTTGCACTAAAGCTCAGCAAAGTTTATTTTGTGATGTTTTTCTATAAATAAGTTTTTTGTTTGTTTTTTTTTAATATAGAGAAATTGCAGAACAGCTGGAAGGCTGGATAATATAATTCACCAGAAGATAGTGGTTTTCATTCCTGTACTTTTAAAATTTAAAATTAAGTTCTTGATAAGAAAAAAAGCAAAAAAAAAAAATAGGAGGAGGTTCGGGTTGAAAAGAGGAAGGAGGGGGGGGGCGTTCTAGCGTGTCTGCGTAGTGTGAGAAGGAAAAAAATAGGAAGGGCGCAGGGGGGGGAGGGAAAATGGTGGACAGGAGAAGACTGGGGGGGAAAAAAGAGAGGAAGGGGAACAAGGAGGAGGGAGAAGGGAAAAGGAATGAATTGAGAAGAAATATGAGTAAAATTGAAAAAAGAGCGTTGGAGAATAGGAAAAAAGAGATCAGAGGAGGGGAAGAAGGGGCTGAATGGGAGCATGGGAGGCGGGCGGAATATGGTAAGTGAGGAAAAAAGAGATAAGCGAATAAGTAAGAAAAAATTAGAAAAAAAGATAAAGGAGGGAGAATAAAAAAATAAACCAAAAGAGTTAGAGGGGAAGGAGAAAATAACTGAAATAAATTGGAGGAAGAAGGGAGGTAGGGGAGTGGGGTGGGGAGTACGGGGATGGGGAGGAGAATATGAGAGGGAGGGGGATAGGGGGATAGGGAGTTCAAAGAAGGATCCAGGTGGGGGAGAGCCTGAATAAGAGGGGAGTGTAAGAGGGGGTCTTAATAGGGGTGGAGTGGGGATCTTGTGGGGGGGGGTGGTTGGGGGCCCGTAATATATCGTTTATTTTGGATTTACATTTCAATACAGCTGAAAGGTATACATTTGTAGCCTATATCTATTTTTAGTGCTAGAAACCTTTGAAAGAAATGCTAAATGAATGCATTGTGTAACTAGAAAATAATCGTTTGAATAATCATGATTTTAATATTGGCCAAAATAATGTGATCATGATTTTTTTCCATAATCGACCAGACCTACGACGCAGGGTCTTCACTGGTGAAAGAGATGTTACACAGGGTTAAATTTAAGACCACCTGGACCATAATTTAATGCCTGTTTCATGGGCACACTGGCAGAAACACAGATCCCTCCACATTTTCAAAGGTACAGGGACTGCAGAATTATTAGGCAAATGAGTATTTTGACCACATCCTCCTCTTTATGCATGTTGTCTTACTCCAAGCTGTATCGGCCCAAAGCTACTACCAATTAATCATATCAGGTGATGTGCATCTCTGGAATGAGAAGGGGTGTGGTCTAATGACATCATCACCCCATATCAGGATTATTAGGCAAACACAATTATTAGGCAACTTAACAATAAACAAATATATACCCATTTCAATGATTTATTTTCAACCATGCTGACTGGTAGGGATCAGCATAAGACCCCGCCCCCCCTTGCCAATTTAATTGTGTATTGGCAATCTTGAGCAATGGCAATTTGAAATTTAGAGGCAATAGCGCGGCCCTAGTTTGACATCACATCTGCAGGACAGCGCAGGAAATGTGGCCACCGAATCGCAGCCTGTTCAAGGCAACGGCGAGACGTGGTGGAAACGTTCTTCTGGGTTTTTAACGCTTCATCACCCATTAGTATGAAAAACTGGACATGCTGGTTTATTCTCTCACAATTCCTGCCTCTAGTCCCTTTAAAGAATGCACTCTTAAGCAATGTAGCAGTATTTGTACTTGAGTACAAATTTTCAGTACTCTTTCCACCTCTGCTGTTTACATGACGTATTTTTATTCCGATTGCCGTTTGATCGGATCAAAACTGTTCCGTACAAACGCAGCTAGTTCGATTCCCAGCTGGGGAGGGGGTTCGAACAATTCCAACTGTGGCCTTCCTGTGTGGAGTTTGCATGTTCTCCTCAGTGTGTGTGGGTTCTCTCCGGGTTCTCCGGCTTCCTCCCACCATCCACAAACACGATGTTAGGTTAATGATCACTCTAAATTGCTCCTATGAATGAATGTGAGTGTGAATGATGTCTGTCTCTCTGTGTTGGTCCTGTGACAGACTGGACACCTGTCGGGGTGAACCTGCCTCTCGCCTGATAATAGCTGGGATAGACTCCAGCAACCCTGAGCTGTATAAGTGGTTCAGAAAATGACTGACTGCCAACGATAGGGGTGTAATGGTATTTGTATTTGTCCCGTGCCGTCACGGTACGGGGGTCAAGGTTCGGTGCAAGCAGTTATACGACGAATACGTCCGAACAAGGGTTTCTTTCTTCTTTTTTTTTCTCCTTTGAGTCCTTTCTGAAAGTCATGCCGTCACTTGGCGGCAGGCGGCGATAACGAGCCTAAAAGCTGCCAGAATTCCAGAAAAAGGAAGACGAAGGAAGTAAAAGCCAGACGAAGAAGGAAAGTGAAAGTGACGGAGAGTGTGAAGTTAGCTGAGCCGCCACCTTCATTTAAATCAGCTGTATGGGAGCACTTTGGCTTCCCAGTACAATATAACGGTGATGGCAAGCGGGTGGATGACCGCACAAAGACTGTCTGCCGGCGATGTTTCACGGAGGTGCGCTATGTCGCTGGCAACACCTCAAACATGTTAACGCATATGAGACGGCATCATCCCGACATGTCTGTCACTGGTGAGAGGAGAAAAAGGCCTCTGGTGCAACAACTTATTCCCGCTGCTTCAAACCACCTCTGGACATCAACGCTGACAGAAGCAACTGGCATATACATAGCAACATCTGTGCGCCCATATGCTGCAGTAGAGGCTTCAGGTATTTATTAAAGGTGCTTGAGCCGCGCTACACGGTTCCATCCCGTGCGCATATCAGTCTGTGTCCCTGCCATTTACAATGTAGACAAACTCATTTTCTGAAGAAAAACCTCAAAATTGAAAGACACTTTAGTACCTTCTCAAGTGGTGCAGAAGTTAGTCGTACTAACAGACCACACGTTATGCATTACATCTAAAGGCACAGATTCATTTTTTGTTTTTTTGTGAATTTATTTTTTATTTTTAACATCAGAAGATACTATTCAGTTCTGTTTTAACAATTTTCTTTTGACTGGTGCCAGCATAGTTTACATTTAACTTTGTAATACAACATTGAAAATGTTTCTTGTAACGATGTTGCCAAAGTGCTACCTGACTACTACCTCAGTCTAGCTTTTGAGAATGACAACCCTCTGAATACACATGTTTAATGTTGTTGTTTTCCACTTTTATAAAAGGACGTGGTTATTACTTTGCACTCAATTGGTGTCTGTTCAAAATAAATGAAGAAAGTTAGTTTTCTGCATGTGATTTTCTTAAGCGTTTTTTCCCCATTGTACCGAACCGTGACTTATGTGTACCGTTACACCAGGGGTCGGCAACCCAAAATGTTCAAAGAGCCATATTGGACCAAAAAACGAAAAACAAATCTGTCTGGAGCCGCAAAAATGTAAAAGTCTTAAATAAGCCGGTCGGCAACCTGTTTCAGCCAAACAGCCTTTCAGACCCGTTTCCTACAATAAAGAAAACACTGGAGCATCAACTGACTTTTAACATTGATGATTAAATAAAACTTTAACGTTAAATGTGTTGCATTTAACATAAAAACGAGAAAACGAAATTACATTTCTGCATCCAGCAAAAAAAAACATTTTAAACTAAAAAAAAAAAAAGAAAAGACGTCGGGTTAAAGGTCACTTTTTTTTTTTTTTTTTAAATCTATTTAGTAGTTGTATTTATGTAGGATGGAAAAAGACGCAGCTTTAATAATCTACCAGCAGCAAACCAAACACGCTGTCCTGTCTGTGTCGTCATCCTTTTACTGGCGCGTGCAGTAAGCTACCCGAAAAATGAAATTACTGTTTCACAAAATATGAACATAGCTACGCAAAATAATCTGGTCAGCAGTGAAAACAAATGAATCTGCCCACGCAGCGCTGAACATGCTCAGTGCCTCAGACACTTTTCTTCTCTATCGTCGGCCTACCTGCTGGAGAAGTGATCAAAGCGCAGCATGACAGGGTCGGAGTGGACAAATAAGCTTTTGCTCGTTTATTATTCACTTTAAATGCCAGAACTGCAGCAAACAGCACAACAGAGACGCTCCGCTGTGAGGCGTTCGTGGGACAGTGCGCCAGGAGGAAAGTTCAGCGCTCCGCGGCACGTCCACACTCAGTGATATTCTTTGTTTGTAATTAATTCCGTTTTTAATGTTTAATTCCGTGATTGCTGATTCAATAGGGCTGTATCATGCTATGCTGCACAATAGCGGCACGTGAGCATGAAGTGCAGTTATTAACACCGATTGGCTGCGTAAAGGCTTGTGAGACGCATCATAGCTGCTGGACAGTTACTCGTCGTTTCACTGCAGTTACCTGCTTGTTGCACCTGACACTCAATGGGCTGCTTTGCAAAATGGTAAAATATAAATTAAGCCTTTATTTTAATAGTTGAGTTGGATTTTATTTCACGTGCTGCATTTGCAGTGCTCGGAGAACTCGGGAAAAGTGCGCAACTGTACATGAATCCCTCAGAGGGAACATCATAATCCTCAAATTTAGAATAAGATAAGAAACTTTATTGTCTCTCAAGGGGACATTTGTCTTGGTCTTTTAGAATCACATTATTAAAGTGAACCAACCAAAATACAATACACTTTAGTAGAATAGTCATTAATTCATTTTCCAATGCCAGGGAGCCGCAACAGAGCGACTAAAGAGCCGCATGCGGCTCCGGAGCCGCGGGTTGCCGACCCCTGCGTTACACCAATAGCAAACGCAGCTACTGAGTAAACGTCTAATGCGAACATTGTGATTATTAGGCCCAAACACTGTAATTAGAGTTGGGCGATATGGACCAAATATATCACGATATATTTATTTTAGATGACGATATATCCCGGTATTTTTACCGTAATATGTCTGAACATTTCATTTCATATTAAACAGCTGTTTTTAGTATTGAAACGTTTATCATAAAGGTATCGCTCCACTGCAGAGATGGAACTGACAAACACTGGTTAGAAATGTTTGTTAAATCAAAGTAATTAAAGATAGTTGCTGGTTTTGATGATTCTTTTAAAAGTCTTGGGGAGGATTGTCTTCCAGACAGTTTAAATAATAGGGGTGGGAAAAATATTGATACACTGAAATATCGTGATATTTTCATATGCTGACACCATATCTACATTTAAAAACCCGGTACTGATCTATTCTATTAATGAAATCTTGTAAAATATCATCGTTCTGTTTCAAAATCTCCCAATAATTCGTGAAAACCTGCAAGATATCGTAACAGAACGACGAAGTCTCGCAAGATTTCGTTAGTAAAATAGATTGATGAGGGCTGGACAATTAATCGCATTTTGATCGTGATTTCAATTTTACCTTCTCACAATCATAGAAACATGGTAATCGAAGAAAAACGATTAATCCTGAAGTGAAAAGACAAGTGGAGTTACAGGAAGCAAACCGCAGGGAGTATAGAGCAGGAATGCATGCTGGGTATTTATTTTTATTGCCATTATTATGTTAATATATAATTCTTATTTTACTCCTTTACTTGTTTCTAATTTATTTCCGGTTGTGTTTTTTTTAAAGTTATATTTGAGGTTGAATTTTGGTGGTTCAATAGGGGATATCAGTACGGAAGTTGCGGTTTTGCATTCCTCTTCCGGGGCATGTAAGAAGCGTTCTGTTGTATATGTTTAAATGGATAAATTCAAAAATTAGAATTTATTAAAAGGAAGGAAAAGGAAAAGATCGGCGGGGGGGAGGGGGAATTAATAAAAAATCCCGGGGGGGAACGGGGCATAAGATGGAAATACGTAGAACATGTGCGCTTAAAAAAATAAATAAATAAAAATCGAATGAATAATCGTGTATATTAATCGTGATTTCAATATCAGTCAAACTAAACGTGATTATTTTTTATTCCATAAAGTTCGTCCAGCCCTCAGATTGATACGTTTTAAAATATTGATATATCAGCATGAATGAAAACTTACCGCGATATTTAAGTGTATCCGATAATTTTTTCCCAGCAGGAACCTATTAATTTGTAGGAATAAAATGCTGCCTCACATTATCAGCTAGAATATACAGAAGTCCTACAATTTATTCATCCCCTCCAGTTAAAGAAGGAAAAAAAACCAGTTGCAAGTGAAATGAGATGAAATAGACAAAAGTAATAATAAATAAAAATTCAATGAAAATCATGACACTGATTCTGAATTGTGGTTTGTAAGAAATATTAAAAAACAAGCACACAAACAACTAAACAAGTAAACAAGCATGATGGGGCTCCGAAGGCTTTTTCTGTAACGTCCAATCAGACGTCTGCACCTGTTGACAGGTCGACAAAATGTTCATGAGCAAGGGGCTGAAATTTGTCTGGGACAGTTTTGTTTGTTTTTTAAAATTATTATTTTCAACCACAATACAAAAGCAATATTTTCTTTTACTAAACAGTAATTTTGTAATTTTTTTATTTATTATTAGTTTCTTTGGTTTCTTGTCATTTGAATTACTACTGTGAATTTAACCTTTTCTTTATTGGGGGGGTAATTTTGAGGACGACTGTAAATCTAAATGTGACCACAGCTTTTATGGGAAAACACGTCTGAGATCTGATCTGAAATAAAAATGTGGTTTTGTTTGTTCCTGAAGTCATCTTTGATTTATGAGGTGATAAACTGAGACAAGCCTCTGCCGGCCGTTCCACGAACGTGGGTGGAATTTGCCCCTTCAGCAAACATCAGCAAGCTGGTATCCAGCTGCAATAAACTGATGCATTTTGTCTTGTGCACACATCTCATCCGTTTCCCGGACCTCCGACATGTAGTCTGCTCGCTTTTTATTGTGTTTCACGTTCCTGCTCAGCCTACGCCGTCTCTGAAAAGTAGCACTTACAGTTTTATCACGTTGACTTGTTTAAACGCTGCTGATATCCTGATGCAGCTGATTACCGATGCCAGGTCAGAACTCGGCAGCTGGATGGGGGGAAGACCCGTTTCCACCAGCGGGTCTGGGTCGGGACGGTCCACGTTTTTTTTTGCGTCTCCACAGATAAAAACAGTGACAGGTGCCCTTATATCCAACCTGTCCTACTTTTGCGGTACCCCTCCGTAGGGATTCTGATCTAACTGATCCGGACCAAAGAGGTGGAGCTTAACACTCACGATGAAACGAAGAAGCGATGAAACAAAGAAGCGACGAAACGAAGAAAAGAAGAAGCGATGAAAAGAAGTAGCAATGAAGCAGCGACGAAACGAAGTAGGGACGAAGTAGCAACAAAGTAGCGACGAAGAAGCGATGAAACGAAGAAGCGAAGAAACGAAGAAGCGACGAAACGAAAAGAAAAGAAGTAGCGATGATAAGAAGTAGCGATGAAGCAGCGATGAAGTGAGGTAGCAACGGTACTAATAAGCGACGAAGCAAGCAATGATGAAGTAGCAATGAAGCAGCGACGAAACGAAGTAGGGACGAAGTAGGGACAAAGTAGCAACAAAGTAGCGACAAAGCAGCGACGAAACGAAGTACGGACGAAATAGCAACGAAGTAGCAACAAAGTAGCAACAAAGTAGCGACGAAGTAGCGACAAAGTAGCGACAAAACAAAGTCGTGATGAAACGAAGCAGCCAAGAAACGAAGTAGCGACGAAACGAAGTAGCAACGAAGTAGCAACGAAGCAGCAACGAAGCAAGCAAAGATGAAGTAGTGACGAAATGAAGTAGCAACGAAGTACGGATGAAGCAGCGACAAGACGAAGTAGCAACGAAGAAGCAAGCAACAAAGAAGCAGCGACAACACAAAGTAGCAACGAATTGAAGTAGCGATGAAATGGAGTAGCGACGAATCAAAGTAGCGATGAAACGAAGCAGCGACGAATCGAAGTAGCGTTGAAACGAAGCAGTGATGAAATGAAGTAGCAACAAAGTAGCGATGAAACGAAGTAGCGATGAAACGAAGTAGCGACGAATCGAAGTAGCGACGAAATGAAGTAGCGACGAATCGAAGTAGCAACGAAGCGAAGTAGCGACGAAACGAATCAGCGACGAATCGAAGTATCAACGAAGTAGCGATGAAATGAAGTAGCGATGAAACGAAGTAGCGACGAATCGAAGTAGCAACGAAGTAGCGATGAAATGAAGTAGCGATGAAACGATGAAATGAAGTAGCGATGAAACGAAGTAGCAACGAAGTAGCGATGAATCGAAGTAGCAACGAAGTAGCGATGAAATGAAGTAGCGATGAAATGAAGTAGCGATGAAACGAAGTAGCGACGAAGTAGCAACGAAGTAGCGATGAAACGGAAGCAGCGACAAATCGAAGTAGCAACGAAGTAGCAACGAAGTAGCGATGAAATGAAGTAGCGATGAAACGAAGTAGCGACAAATCGAAGTAGCAATGAAGTAGCGATGAATCGAAGTAGCGATGAAACGAAGCAGCGACGAATCGAAGTAGCAACGAAGCAGCAACGAAGTAGCAACGAAGTAGCGATGAAGTGAAGTAGCGATGAAATGAAGTAGCGACAAATCGAAGTAGCAACGAAGTAGCGGTGAATCGAAGTAGCGATGAAACAAAGCAGCGACGAATCGAAGTAGCAACGAAGCAGCGATGAATCGAAGTAGCGATGAAACAAAGTAGCAACGAAGTAGCAACGAAGTAGCAACGAAGTAGCGATGAATCAAAGTAGCGATGAAACGAAGCAGCGACGAATCGAAGTAGCGATGAAATGAAGTCGCGATGAAACGAAGCAGCGACAAAGCAGCGAAGCTACAGTTCAATGTTGCCGTTTAAAAGCAGCTGAAATCAAACATACGTGTGTAAAACGTTTAACTCGTTTGCGTTCAGCCACCATGCAGAGAGAAGCAGAGGGAGAAGAATCGTGTCCAGGACATTTTACTCTTTTTCTCATTTTCCATGTGTTTTTTTAATGACTGGAAACATGTGCAATCCTTTTCCAGGTTTTCCAGGACACCCCGCATCTCTGACTGCGTCACACACTCTCATTCACTTTTCCGTTGGGGTGTAATGGGGACGACACCGTGACAAAGAGCTCATTTAAGCACATTTCTACTGAAACAAGCTGCCTGAAGTTCATTCTTCGTGATTTTTTACATTTTCATTCTCTGTCATGCTCATATTTAGTCTTTCTGATGTGCAGAGAGGAGAATCCCCGCTGCAGATCTCATTTAAATGTCATTTGCGTATTTGTGGTGGGGGTGTGTGGACAGGGGGGTCGGGTACTCCAGCATGTGGCTCAGTTCCACGTTGACTGGGATGTAGAAAGGAAAAGTACTTGGCTCCATGCGTGCGCACAGAATCATACTTTTGTGCGTACGACGTTTCAGGATTTCATCGTACGCCGGGTTTCAGTGGGAAATCCACGCAGCTCTTTGTACACGAGGCCCCCGGTCCTGTAAAAAACTACAATACTTAGACTCTTCAAATCTGGACTGAGGTGCTCCACAGAGTCCGTAGATTCATGAAAACACTGTTTCTGATTTGTGAAAATGAAAAATAGCCTCATTTTCTGGCTTTATCGTCATCTAGACCACCTTAGACCAGGTCCCAATCAAAAACCAGACTACTTGGACTCTTCAGAGCTGGTCTCAGAGGTTCTACAGAGGCTGCAGATTACGTCAAGCATCGTTTCTGATGTGTGAAACCTCTGATTTGAATCCAGAACGAGCTGGAACACGCAACCCTGCGCGTGCAGGTGTTCTCCAAATCTCTGCAGAGCTCACACCTTCATCTGATGTTCATCTGTGCGATGAGGAAGCAGGGGGGGGGGGGGGGGGGGGCGCGCGCAACCACATCCTCACTCAAACTGTCACGGTGTGATGGCACCTAATCCCCATCAAACACGCAGGCACCACGCGCACATCCCAGTAACTGATGCTGGGAAGTTGGTCCTGTTTGCAAACACTGACCACTTCCTGCAGCTCTCACGCGCCCATCATCATCATCAGCTACATGAAAGAGGGGGAGGGAGTCTTCTCATGCTTTCACATCACACACATTCACGCCCCCACAACGCCAGTTCAGACTGGTGTCCCCTGGCCTGGTATTCCGCCCCCACCCCCACCCTCAGAGGAAATGACCGCCAACATGCCAGGAAAACACCATCCACGAAGAAAGACAGAAAGAAAGAAAGTAAGAAAGTATGGGGGGGGGAGGTGGATTTAACACACCTCTGATAAGTTACGAAAACAACAGGTACGCCCCCCCCCCCCCGGTTCCCCCAGATGAACTACTAAAGTATGCGCATGAGGCAGAATATTTAGCTAACTTGGAAACCATCCGCTACCTTGTTCTCAGCTCGCCGCGCGACTCCTGCGCAGCGTTTGACCGCATCACTCACCTTGTTCCCTCCAACTTTCAGGTCCGGCGGGTCCTTTTTCTGTTTAATTAACAAGAAAAGCGCGGGAAAGTACCAAAATGAAGCAGGCTGAGTTCAGAGAAGAGGCGCGTGCGGTTCCTGAGCAGCTCCGCGCGTGTCGGGATGAGGGGCTCTCTCCTGGAGGACCGCAGATATCTCTTTTTCACTCGCTGCTCCCACTGCTTTTCTAAGTGGGCGTGTCCGCTCTGTGGTGACGTCATCTGCTACCGTAATGAACGTTACGGTGAGACTTTAAAAAGTACACATTTTATTTTGCCGTAAACAAAAAACACACCCCGCGCAGCAAGTTTGTCTGTTTTTTTTTCCTGCTGTAATTCACGAACTCGAACTGAACTTAACAAAAAAGCAGTGGAAATGTATGAGATTATATATGAGTATATTATGTATGAGTATATTTTAATATTTAATGTTTTTAATTTTTGTTTTCTTATATTATTATCCCCCCCGACATTTCTATATTTCTGTGTTTTGTTCTCTGTTCTTGTTATACAAAAATGTTAACTTCAATAGTTTTTTTTTTAAATGTTTGTCTTTTTTATCTTTTTTTTTTTTTTTTTGCATAGAAGAACAATTAATGGACAAATCCACAAAACAAAATAAAAAATAAAAAAAGATAAGAAAAAAACAAAAAACAAAATAAGAAAGAATAAAAAATGAAATTAAGAAATTATGCAGCCTTTGAGAGATATTAGAGGACTGTGGATTATTTTAAAACAGCTTTAACTCTTCCTGCTGATTTGATCAGACTGCTTATATGATGTTGAATTTAAGAAACCACAACATCACATCAACCCAGCCACAAATTCCCCAAAAATAGGATGCAAGAAAATGCAATGCACAGTTTTTAAGAAAGCATAATAAATACAACAAATAATTCAGATCAATTCAGTTCAATTCAATTAAAGAGAAATGAGGAAAATAAAAGCTACAAACAGAAAATCTGGATTTTATAAAAATGGACCTTCACAAAATTGTTAAAATGAATAAAGTCTGGGGAAAATTGGAAGATAAAAACAATCAGGGAAATTATTATGGATCAGATGCCATATATGATGGATTTGTTTGAATTGGATCACAGTGAATTGGCTGGAATTGATTATTCCTATAAAGTTCTTTGACATGACTTCTTAGGAATCGGTGCTATAAAAACCACATGCTGTGTAAAACATTTATCAATTTTCATGAGCTAGAAATGCTCTTGGTTGTTCTCGTGAATCTTATTGGCTCTGGTGCAGTTTTCCCCCCAAAATGTGCAGAATTTTACAATCTCAAACTTTAAAAGCCGTTTTCTCAAAATGAGTTTATTCTCTTTCTGGGTAAAAAAAGTCTCCACTTCAGGAGCATAGACACACCAAACTTTCCAGTTCTGCTCCTGACTGTATTCTTCAAGTGTTTACCGAAGGATTTTTTGATCTCTCATTCACAGCCTGACTTATAGAACATTTCATCCCAAAAATATGACAAAAAAATAGTTTTTCCTGATTGCTGACAGTATATTCTAAACAGTAATATGTAAACAAAATTCAAGAGAAACTTTGAACCTGGCTTAATCCAGTGGTACAACTTTTTTCCAAGAATGTGTGCAAATAATGTTTGCAAATGCTGCATTTTTGGCTGTTTAACACTTAAAGGGACTTGAGGCAAGATTAAGAAACGAAACTAACGACTGGCGCTTCAGGTAACTGCAGCCACGAGCCAAGCCGTCACGGAGCACAAACTGAAGCTATAATGTTGTTTACTCACCTTTTTCTTCGTAGTTCCACGTTTTAGTGTCTTTCAGTTGATCTGGATCGTTTGCTGACGGCAGAAGAATCCATAACTATCGCTTACAGTGTTTGAATTTACCGCGACCGGCTTCGTCCTATATCAAAACAGCGGATGTAGCGTCATTTGACGTCACGTCCGCATGGCAGCGCGGGAAATTCAGACACCGAATTGCAGCTTTATGCAGCACACAGCCTGTTCAAGACAACGGAGAGAAACGTGGTGGAAACGTTATTTTTGGTATTTAGCGCTTCATCACCCATTAGTATGAAAAAAAGGGACATTCATGTTTGGTTTTTTTCAAATTCCTGCCTCAAGTCCCTTTAATTTGCACATTTAAACTTAAAATTTTGCAATACAAATAATAATGATAGCTCTAATGTGAGGAATAAACCAGGAAAGTTCATGGTGAAACCATCCTTCTATGGGTTCCACTGCATCCTGGGCTAGACCGCTGGGGATGTCCCATAATGCACTGCACTATTTAAATGGTAAATGGACTGTACTCATATCGCGCTTTTCCAGTCATACTAACCACTCAAAGCGCTTTACACTACATAACACATTCACCCAGTCACACACACACACATTCAAACCCCGATGAGGCATCAGGAGGCAACTTGGGGTTCAGTGTCTTGCCCAAAGACACTTCAGCATGTAGTCTAAGGAAGCCTGGAATCCATCCCCCGACCCTCCAGTTGAAAGACGACCTTCCACCTGAGCTACAGCCCAACAATGTATTTCAGTTGGATAACAAACTAGAATTTACCCAGTATATAAATGATGCTGTCAGGAAAGTTTATGTAAGACTGTCGATAAAGTTTATAAACTTTACTTATGGACTGTTAAAGATTAAACTTATCAGTTTTATATACACTTGTGTGAAAAAGTGATTCCTGATTTCTTTCTTCTTTTTTTTCATGTTTGTCACACTGAAATGTTTCAAATCAAAGAAATTCAAATATTAGACAAAGATGACACAAGTAAAGTAGAAAGAGGGGTTGGGGGGGGGGGGGGGCCCCCTTAAAAAAAAATTAAGGTTAATTGAAAGAATATTACAGATACTCCACATTAAAAAAAAAAGAAAAAAAAAAAAAAAAAAAAAAAAGGGGGGGGGCATTATCCACAAATGGTGAAAACATGGAACAGTGGTGAACCTTCCCAGGAGGGGCCGGCCGACCAAAATGACCCCAAGAGCACAGCGACGACTCATCCAAGAGGTCACAAAAGACCCCAGAACAACATCCAAGAACTGCAGGCCTCACCTGCCTCAATGAAGGTCAGAGTTCATGACTCCCCCATCAGAAAGAGACTGGGGGGCAAAAATGGCTGCATGGCAGAGTTCCAAGACCAAAACCACTGCTGAGCAAAAAGAACATAAAGGCTCGTCTCAGTTTAGCCAGAAAGCATCTTGATGATCCCCAAGACTTTTGGGAAAATACTCTGTGGACTGACGAGACAAAAGTGGAACTTTCTGGAAGGTGGAGGTCCCATTACATCTGGCGTAAAAGTAACACGGCATTTCAGAAAAGGAACATCATAGCAACAGTAAAATATGGTGGTGGTAGTGTGATGGTCTGGGGCTGTTTTGCTGCTTCAGGACCTGGAAGACTTGCTGTGGTAAATGGAACCATGAATTCTGCTTCTACCAAAAAATCCTGAAGGAGAATGTCCGGCCATCTGTTGGTGACCTCAAGCTTAAGCGCACTTGGGTTCTGCAGCAGAACAATGATCCAGAACACACCAGCAAGTCCACCTCTGAATGGCTTAAGAACAACAACATGAAGACTTTGGAGTGGCCTAGTCAAAGCCCCCACCTGAATCCCATTGAGATGCTGTGGCATGACCTTAAAAAGGCGGTTCATGCTGGAAAAGCCTCCAATGTGGCTGAATTACAACAATTCTGCAAAGATGAGTGGAACAAAATTCCTCCACAGCGCTGTAGAAGACTCACTGCCAGTTATCACAAACACTTGATTGCAGTTGTTGCTGCATTTGAAACGGCATTTTCTGTTTACTTGTGTTATCTTTGGCTACTATTTCAATTTGTTTGATGATCTGAAACATTTAAGTGTGACAAACATGCAAAAAAGTAAGAAATCAGGAAGGAGGAAACACTTTTTCACATAGCTGTAAACCTTATTAACAGCATTATATTAACTTTATTATCTATATTGGGTAAATTCTATTCGGTGTTACTGTAATTCCATGTAGTCTATCCTTCTCAGTTTTATTAGACTGAATTACATAAATTTAATTTTCCTGTTAAAGTTAAGACACATGATTCAGTTGGATGGAAGTTTGTTATCTAACTGAAATGCATACAGTCGCCCTCAAATTTATTGATACCCTTTAATAATAGTAAAGATTAATTTCATAATAGTAATTCAAATTACAGGAAAATAAAGAAACTAATAATAAATAAAAATTGACAAAATTATAATTAGTGAAATAAATTATTGCTTTTGAATTGTGATTGGAAATAATAATATTTTAAAAAACAAATGATCAAAACTGTCCCAGACTCATTACAGCATCTTTCCCATGAACATGGACCAACATACCTGTCAGCAGGTGCAGACGTCTTATTGGACGTCACAGAAACACCTGATTGCAGTGATTGTCTCAGTGTTGCTCAATAACATTTTAGCTTCAGAGCCCCATCATGCTTGTTTACTTGTTTTATTTTTTGTTTGTTTTTAATATTTCTGTTGAACCACGATTCAGAATCAATGTCATGATTTTCAGAGAATTTTCATTTATTATCACTTTTGTCAATTTCAACTTATTTAACAATTTCTTTCCTTCTTTAATTGGAGGGTAGGAATAACTTTGAGGACAACTAGTTGGCCCACATTTTTCCTGTGTGGGTCAGTTTGTGTTTCCGGTTCGCTCCACGTCCAGCCAGTCCCTGCAGACGGCCGTCCTTCCTGTTTGCTGGACGTTTTTTGTTCCCATTCAAAGGGAGTTTTTCTCTCTCTACTGTGGAGATGGGAAAAATATCAATACACTGAAATATCGCGATATTTTCATATGCTGATATCATATTGATATTTAAAAACAAGGTATTAATCTATTTTACAAACAAAATCTCACAAGATCTTATAGTTTTATGAAGAAATATCACTAAATTACGTGAAATCTCACGAGATTTCATAAGTAAAATAGATCAATACCGCATTTTTAAATATGAATATGATATTGGCATATGAAAATATCGCAATATTTCAGTGTATCGATATTTTTTCTCACCCCTACTCCTCTGCATCCTTGTGTAGCTCCGGAGGGAGGATTGAATAGAAGATAAGATTTGAGGCAATCCATTAGCTTCCTTCGCTAAATTTACTTTAATTTAATTGTTTACATGGACACAGTTTTTAAAAATTGTATTAATGTGGATTTAATTTTATTACAGCTGGACTACAATGATTTGTACTGAATTGGTGTGTGTAACATACCTTGAGATGACTTCGTCTCCAGTTAAAGTACAGGCTTAAAGTTAATATTCACTCCCATTAAAGAAAAGGCCAAATTCACAACAGTAATTCAAATAACAAGAAATTTAAAAAGTCATAATAAATAAAAATTTACAAAATTATAATTTAGTGAAATAAAACATTAATTTTGAATTCTGTTTTTTAAAAATTATTTTAAAAAACAACAACAAAGAAACAAAAATGTCCCAGACACATTAGAGCACCTTGCTCATGAACATGGACCAACACAGTCATCCTCAAAATTATTTAAAAAAAAAAAAGTCAGCTGGTGGTGAAATAAGTTGAACATGACAAAATAACAATAAATAAAAATTCTATGAAAATCATGACATTGATTCTGAATTGTGGTTCAAAAGAAATATAAAAAACAAACACACAAAAAATAAAACAAGTAAACAAGCATGATGGGGCTCTGAAGCTAAAATATTGTTGAGCAACACTTTGAGTCAATCACTGCAATAAGGTGTTTTCTGTAACGTCCAATCAGACGTCTGCACCTGCTGACAGGTATGTTGGTCCATGTTCATGGGAAAGATGCTCTGATGTGTCTGAGACAGTTTTGTTTGTTTTTAAAAATGATCATTTTCAGCCACACTTCAAAAACAATTTATTTCACTAAACTAATTATTAGTTTCTTTCGTTCTTTGAATTACTGTTGTCAATTTATCCTTTTTTTTAACTGGAGGGTATGAATAATTTTGGGGACGACTGTGTACCTGTCAACAGGTGCAGACATCTGATTGGACGTTACAGAAACACCTGATAGCAGTGATTTCCCAGTGTGTCCACAGTGTTGATCAACAACATTTTCATTCAGTAGCCCCATGATGCTTGTTTACTTGTTTTGTTTGTTTTTAATATTTCTGTTGAACCACAATTAAAAAGCAAAGTCGCAAGTTTAATTGAATTTTTATTTATTATTACTTTTGTCAATTTTAATTGATTTCACTGACAGATAATTTTTGTCTTTAATGAGTGCATCTAAACTTTTGGCCTGTACTGTATACAAGTCTACAAGTGTAAGCTGTTGCTTTAATGCTCGACTCACTCAGGATTTTATTTTAAACATTATTTTATTCTGTCTGTCAAGTCCAAATTCACAGAGGCGCAACATTGAGTCACAACGTACTGAAACCTTGATATACTGGGAATGAAAACAGGAAAGTACAAAGTAGGACAATTACAGAGAAAATGTCAGAAAAAAAACGTAAAAACTGCCCAGAAGCAGGGGCAAGCACACCGACCCAGCTTTACAATCACTCAAACCGGGTCTGAAGAGTCAACTTCACCTCCCCAGGGCACTCAGGAGGGAAATCTTCACCTTTTTAATAATAAATGCATGTTTTTCCCCTCACACTTCTGCTCACATCTGAGAGCATAAAACCAAAATAACCACAACAAAAAACACACAATAAAACCAAGAAGCTACAAGGGATGGGAACAAATATCGATACACTGAAATATTGCAATATTTCATGTGCCAAAATCATATGTATATTTAAAAATGCGATATGGATCTATTTAGTGAACAAAATTTCATTAATTCTCACGAGATTTTGTGACAGCATGATGAAATATCGCGAGAATTAACCAAATCCCGTGAGATTTCATGACAAAAAGATGAAATATCACGAGAATTAACAAAACATCACCAGATTTCGTAACTTAACAAAATAATCTCGCGAGAATTCATTAGTATAATAGATCGATACCACGTTTTTAAATGTTGATATATCGGCCTATGAAAATATTGCGATATTATAGTGTATCGATATTTTTTCCCACCCCTGGAAAAAACGATGTTGCTCTCCGACTAAACCACTGAGATTTGGCACTGAAAAGGTGCTAATTCCAGACCTGCGTGAATAAATATGGACACTCATACGTGGACGCTGTGTTTGGGATCAGTATGTTTCACATCTCTTCTCGTCTGTGGGGTCGACATAAAAACCTAATCTGGGCTACATTTTAAAATCTGGAGGAAAAGAAAATAGAAATGCCTCTACATTAGCAGCAACATTACATCTATAGAGAGAAAAATAATACAGATGTGACCAGTCACTTTTTAAAATATCTAAAATAAGTACTCTCTTTCACTCTTGTGTGCATTATATGTAGAAAACACTTGGAAACAAAGCAGATGAGTCAGTTGTGTTTGGAGTTATGAGCGTATTTTAGCCCTGAATTTGTGGGATATGATAGTGACTATTGAAGAAATCACAAAAAGCTGCTAATTTCCATGTAGAAAATGATCCATCTGTATTGTTTCCTAATGTTTCCTGTATATAACTGCATTTATTCTAATCTAAATAAGCTATAAACTAATAACAGGCCAATTACATTTCACTTAACCCGTGTTTATCTTACAAACTGGAGCCGACGGTGGATTTAGTCATAATTTAAAAGGAAACAGGGACAAAAGGTCAGGTTATCTTCCAAACAGGCCTAACAGCACAGAATAGACATACATATTGAGATAAATTCACATATTAGCTTAGTATATATAATATACAAATAGTACACATCGTCTGTGACAGCGGAGGTGAAGGATGGAGGGAGGAAACAGGCTTTTGTGGCGTGTGCGTCACCCGTTCACACCAAAACCGCAATCTGTGCTTGCCTTCGTGTGGGCGGGGTCGTGGGGGAGCGAGGGACAGCGGTAAACACGTGCAGTAACCCTGTTTGTCTGGAGCCGTGAACCTGAATCCTGGACCATCAGTGCCAAATATGTACCGAGCGGAGGGAAGGAGTCTGGAAAGCCCGGCTCACGGGACTCCAGAGGAGACGGAGGTGAGTGGACATGTTGGTCTGGTCGGGGAAGACGTGGATCCGAGTATCTGAAAAACAAAAGAGGCGGAGTCAGACTCTGGGATGGTCGGGGCGGGGCAAAATATTAATACACCGAAATACTGCCGCCACGATCTAATCGTCGATTATCAAAGTAGTCGACCACAAAAAAAAGAAGCAATATTTTATTTCAATTAATTATAATATTTACATTTTTCATTTCTCATAATCTTCTTTAGTTTCTGGTTATTTGGATTGCTGTTGTGTATGTAGCCTTTTCTTTCATTGGAGGGTGAATCATTTTGAGGACGACTGCATGAGCATCTGCAGGTTCAGGTTCAACTTTACACACAGTGGAAAGTACGAGTTAACATGCGAGTCCAGCTGACCACACAGTTGTTGGAGATTCTCATATGTACTAATATGTGCTTTCATATACTCAGATATTACTTTGTTTTACTCTTTTACTAATTTTACATGAATTTGTGTACATTCTCAGCTGTGGTAATATTGGTTTTAAAAGCACTTTATCTTATTGTCACATCTATTCAGTTGGGTTTTCCTAAAGTGAGAAATATTTATGTTCAGAGGGACGATTGTAAACGGTTTCATTATGAGATCTAAGAGACAAAGAAACCTGTCCAAGCTGAATAAACGGGACATGGAGGAACTGGATTTCACTGATTTTGACTCATTTTGTTTTTTGTTCTCAAAATTATTCATACCCTCCAAATAAAGAAAAGGCTAAATTCACAACGGTCAACAAGAGACTAAAGAAACTAGTGATAAATAAAAGTTTACAAAATTGTGATTTAGTGTAAAATGATATCGGTTTTGAATTGTGGTTGATAATAATAATTTTGAAAAAACAAACAAACAAACAAAACTGTCCCAGACACATCAGAGCATCTTTCCCATGAACATGGACCAACATACCTGTCAGCAGGTGCAGACGTCTGATTGGACGTTACATAAAACACCTGATTGCAGTGATTCAGCAGTTGATCAGCAACATTCTAGCTTCGGAGCCGTATCATCAAATCAAATCAAATCAAGCTTTATTTATAAAGCACTTTTCATACCATTAAAAAGCAACACAAAGTGCTTGACATAGTAAAAACAAAATGTGAATTCAAATAAAAACAAGCCTTCACACATCCAGATACAACACAAAACACACACATGCACACACCCAACCCCCTCCCAATTCAACACCTAACTACAAACCCCCAACTCCTCTCTTCTAAGTGAACAGGTATAAAAACAGTAACTGTAAAAACCATCTGGCATGACACTGCTGTGAGGAAACCATATCTTGGGGATCCATTCACACCAGGAGCCAGCCCTCCCTAGCCACATAAGGCCCAGCTGAAGGGCCCCCCAGATCATGACAGGCCAGGGTCCACACCACAGCCGCAGGGCTGCAGTGCAGGACCCCAGACACCAAGAAAAGGGCATCCACCACAGCCGTTACCCCCCAGACCGAGCAGGCAGAGCTCCCGGAGTGAAGGATCCCCATGAGGGGATGCTTGTTTATGCGTTTTATTTTTGTGTGTTTGTTTTTAATATTTATGATGAATCACAATTCAGAATCAGGGGGCATGATTTTAATAGAATTTTTTATTTTATTTTTTCTTTTGTCAATTTCATATTATTTCAGTGACAGCTGATTTTTTTTCCTTTTTTTAATTTAAAGGTATGAATAATTTCAAGGACGACTGCAGGTGCAACATTTATTTCAAGCTGCATTTGACATTTTTCTAAAGTGTCTAAAATATTGCAATATTGTATGGCATGGTGATACGTATGGTATGGTGATACGTATGGTATGGTGATACGAATGGTATGGTGATACGAATGGTATGGTGATACGTATGGTATGGTGATACGTATGGTATGGTGATACGTATGGTATGGTGATACATATGGTATGGTGATACGTATGGTATGGTGATACGTATGGCATGGTGATACGAATGGTATGGTGATACGAATGGTATGGTGATACGTATGGTATGGTGATACGTATGGTATGGTGATACGTATGGTATGGTGATACGTATGGTATGGTGATACGTATGGCATGGTGATACGTATGGTATGGTGATACGTATGGTATGGTGATACGTATGGCATGGTGATACGTATGGCATGGTGATACGTATGGTATGGTGATACGTATGGTATGGTGATACGTATGGCATGGTGATACGTATGGTATGGTGATACGTATGGTATGGTGATACGATATGGTATGGTGATACGTATGGTATGGTGATACGTATGGTATGGTGATACGTATGGTATGGTGATACGTATGGTATGGTGATACGATATGGTATGGTGATACATATGGCATGGTGATACGTATGGCATGGTGATACGTATGGCATGGTGATACGTATGGCATGGTGATACGTATGGCATGGTGATACGTAGTATGGTGATACATATGGCATGGTGATACGTATGGTATGGTGATACGTATGGTATGGTGATACGTATGGTATGGTGATACGTATGGTATGGTGATACGTATGGCATGGTGATACGTATGGCATGGTGATACGTATGGTATGGTGATACGTATGGTATGGTGATACGTATGGCATGGTGATACGTATGGTATGGTGATACGTATGGTATGGTGATACGTATGGCATGGTGATACGTATGGCATGGTGATACGTATGGTATGGTGATACGTATGGCATGGTGATACGTATGGTATGGTGATACGTATGGCATGGTGATACGTATGGCATGGTGATACGTATGGTGATACGTATGGCATGGTGATACGTATGGCATGGTGATACGTATGGCATGGTGATACGTATGGCATGGTGATACGTATGGCATGGTGATACGTATGGCATGGTGATACATATGGTATGGTGATACGTATGGTATGGTGATACGTATGGTATGGTGATACGTATGGCATGGTGATACGTATGGTATGGTGATACGTATGGCATGGTGATACGTATGGTATGGTGATACGTATGGTATGGTGATACGTATGGTATGGTGATACGTATGGCATGGTGATACGTATGGTATGGTGATACGTATGGTATGGTGATACGATATGGTATGGTGATACATATGGTATGGTGATACGTATGGCATGGTGATACGTATGGTATGGTGATACGTATGGCATGGTGATACGTATGGTATGGTGATACGTATGGTATGGTGATACGTATGGTATGGTGATACGTATGGTATGGTGATACGTATGGCATGGTGATACGTATGGTGATACGTATGGTATGGTGATACGTATGGTATGGTGATACGTATGGTATGGTGATACGTATGGTATGGTGATACGTATGGTATGGTGATACGTATGGCATGGTGATACGTATGGCATGGTGATACGTATGGTATGGTGATACGTATGGCATGGTGATACATATGGTATGGTGATACGTATGGCATGGTGATACGTATGGCATGGTGATACGTATGGTATGGTGATACGTATGGCATGGTGATACGTATGGTATGGTGATACGTATGGCATGGTGATACGTATGGTATGGTGATACGTATGGCATGGTGATACGTATGGCATGGTGATACGTATGGTATGGTGATACGTATGGTATGGTGATACGTATGGTATGGTGATACGTATGGCATGGTGATACGTATGGCATGGTGATACGTATGGCATGGTGATACGTATGGTATGGTGATACGTATGGCATGGTGATACGTATGGCATGGTGATACGTATGGCATGGTGATACGTATGGCATGGTGATACATATGGTATGGTGATACATATGGTATGGTGATACGTATGGCATGGTGATACGTATGGCATGGTGATACGTATGGCATGGTGATACGTATGGTATGGTGATACATATGGCATGGTGATACGTATGGTATGGTGATACGTATGGCATGGTGATACGTATGGCATGGTGATACGTATGGTATGGTGATACGTATGGCATGGTGATACGTATGGTATGGTGATACGTATGGTATGGTGATACGTATGGTATGGTGATACGTATGGTATGGTGATACGTATGGTATGGTGATACATATGGTATGGTGATACGTATGGTATGGTGATACGTATGGCATGGTGATACGTATGGTATGGTGATACGTATGGTATGGTGATACATATGGTGATACGTATGGTATGGTGATACGTATGGTATGGTGATACGTATGGTATGGTGATACGTATGGTATGGTGATACGTATGGCATGGTGATACGTATGGTATGGTGATACGTATGGTATGGTGATACGTATGGTATGGTGATACGTATGGTATGGTGATACGTATGGTATGGTGATACGTATGGTATGGTGATACGTATGGTATGGTGATACGTATGGCATGGTGATACGTATGGTATGGTGATACGTATGGTATGGTGATATATGGTATGGTGATACGTATGGTATGGTGATACGTATGGTATGGTGATACGTATGGTATGGTGATACGTATGGTATGGTGATACGTATGGTATGGTGATACGTATGGTATGGTGATACGTATGGTATGGTGATACGTATGGTATGGTGATACGTATGGTATGGTGATACGTATGGTATGGTGATACGTATGGTATGGTGATACGTATGGTATGGTGATACGTATGGTATGGTGATACGTATGGTATGGTGATACGTATGGTGATACGTATGGCATGGTGATACGTATGGTATGGTGATACGTATGGCATGGTGATACGTATGGTATGGTGATACGTATGGTATGGTGATACGTATGGCATGGTGATACGTATGGTATGGTGATACGTATGGTATGGTGATACGTATGGTATGGTGATACGTATGGTATGGTGATACGTATGGTATGGTGATACGTATGGTATGGTGATACGTATGGCATGGTGATACGTATGGTATGGTGATACGTATGGTATGGTGATACGTATGGCATGGTGATACGTATGGTATGGTGATACGTATGGTATGGTGATACGTATGGCATGGTGATACGTATGGTATGGTGATACGTATGGTATGGTGATACGTATGGTATGGTGATACGTATGGCATGGTGATACGTATGGTATGGTGATACGTATGGTATGGTGATACGTATGGTATGGTGATACGTATGGTATGGTGATACGTATGGTATGGTGATACATATGGTATGGTGATACGTATGGTATGGTGATACGTATGGCATGGTGATACGTATGGCATGGTGATACGTATGGTATGGTGATACGTATGGTATGGTGATACGTATGGTATGGTGATACGTATGGTATGGTGATACGTATGGCATGGTGATACGTATGGTATGGTGATACGTATGGTATGGTGATACATATGGTATGGTGATACGTATGGTATGGTGATACGTATGGCATGGTGATACGTATGGTATGGTGATACGTATGGTATGGTGATACGTATGGTATGGTGATACGTATGGTATGGTGATACGTATGGTATGGTGATACATATGGTATGGTGATACGTATGGTATGGTGATGGGTATGGTATGGTGATACGTATGGCATGGTGATACATATGGTATGGTGATACGTATGGCATGGTGATACATATGGTATGGTGATACGTATGGTATGGTGATACGTATGGTATGGTGATACGTATGGTATGGTGATACGTGGTATGGTGATACGTATGGTATGGTGATACGTATGGCATGGTGATACATATGGTATGGTGATACGTATGGTATGGTGATACGTATATGGTGATACGTATGGTATGGTGATACGTATGGTATGGTGATACATATGGTATGGTGATACGTATGGTATGGTGATACATATGGTATGGTGATACGTATGGTATGGTGATACGTATGGTATGGTGATACGTATGGTATGGTGATACGTATGGTATGGTGATACGTATGGTATGGTGATACGTATGGCATGGTGATACGTATGGTATGGTGATACGTATGGTATGGTGATACGTATGGTATGGTGATACGTATGGTATGGTGATACGTATGGTATGGTGATACGTATGGCATGGTGATACGTATGGTATGGTGATACGTATGGTATGGTGATACATATGGTATGGTGATACGTATGGTATGGTGATACGTATGGTATGGTGATACGTATGGCATGGTGATACGTATGGTATGGTGATACGTATGGTATGGTGATACGTATGGTATGGTGATACGTATGGTATGGTGATACGTATGGTATGGTGATACATATGGTATGGTGATACGTATGGTATGGTGATACGTATGGTATGGTGATACGTATGGTATGGTGATACGTATGGCATGGTGATACGTATGGTATGGTGATACGTATGGTATGGTGATACATATGGTATGGTGATACATATGGTATGGTGATGGGTATGGCATGGTGATACATATGGTATGGTGATACGTATGGTATGGTGATACGTATGGTATGGTGATACGTATGGTATGGTGATACGTATGGTATGGTGATACATATGGTATGGTGATACATATGGTATGGTGATACGTATGGTATGGTGATACGTATGGTATGGTGATACGTATGGTATGGTGATACGTATGGTATGGTGATACATATGGTATGGTGATACGTATGGTATGGTGATACATATGGTATGGTGATACGTATGGCATGGTGATACGTATGGTATGGTGATACATATGGCATGGTGATACGTATGGTATGGTGATACGTATGGTATGGTGATACGTATGGTATGGTGATACGTATGGTATGGTGATACGTATGGTATGGTGATACGTATGGTATGGTGATACGTATGGTATGGTGATACGTATGGTATGGTGATACGTATGGTATGGTGATACGTATGGCATGGTGATACGTATGGTATGGTGATACGTATGGTATGGTGATACGTATGGTATGGTGATACATATGGTATGGTGATACGTATGGTATGGTGATACGTATGGTATGGTGATACGTATGGTATGGTGATACGTATGGTATGGTGATACGTATGGTATGGTGATACGTATGGTATGGTGATACATATGGTATGGTGATACGTATGGTATGGTGATACGTATGGTATGGTGATACGTATGGTATGGTGATACGTATGGTATGGTGATACGTATGGTATGGTGATACGTATGGTATGGTGATACGTATGGTATGGTGATACGTATGGTATGGTGATACGTATGGTATGGTGATACGTATGGTATGGTGATACGTATGGTATGGTGATACGTATGGTATGGTGATACGTATGGTATGGTGATACGTATGGTATGGTGATACATATGGTATGGTGATACGTATGGCATGGTGATACATATGGTATGGTGATACGTATGGTATGGTGATACGTATGGTATGGTGATACATATGGTATGGTGATACATATGGTATGGTGATACGTATGGCATGGTGATACGTATGGCATGGTGATACATATGGTATGGTGATACATATGGTATGGTGATACGTATGGTATGGT
Source organism: Atherinomorus stipes (assembly GCA_023101725.1). Lineage (NCBI taxonomy): Eukaryota > Metazoa > Chordata > Actinopteri > Atheriniformes > Atherinidae > Atherinomorus > Atherinomorus stipes. Next base: position 47,330 of record JALJCO010003215.1, read on the forward strand.
GATACGTATGGTATGGTGATACGTATGGTATGGTGATACATATGGTATGGTGATACGTATGGTATGGTGATACGTATGGTATGGTGATACGTATGGTATGGTGATACGTATGGTATGGTGATACGTATGGTATGGTGATACGTATGGTATGGTGATACGTATGGTATGGTGATACGTATGGTATGGTGATACGTATGGTATGGTGATACGTATGGTATGGTGATACGTATGGTATGGTGATACATATGGTATGGTGATACGTATGGTATGGTGATACGTATGGCATGGTGATACGTATGGTATGGTGATACGTATGGTATGGTGATACGTATGGTATGGTGATACGTATGGTATGGTGATACGTATGGTATGGTGATACGTATGGTATGGTGATACGTATGGTATGGTGATACGTATGGTATGGTGATACGTATGGTATGGTGATACGTATGGTATGGTGATACGTATGGTATGGTGATACGTATGGTATGGTGATACATATGGTATGGTGATACGTATGGTATGGTGATACGTATGGTATGGTGATACGTATGGTATGGTGATACGTATGGTATGGTGATACGTATGGTATGGTGATACGTATGGTATGGTGATACGTATGGTATGGTGATACGTATGGTATGGTGATACGTATGGTATGGTGATACGTATGGTATGGTGATACGTATGGTATGGTGATACGTATGGTATGGTGATACGTATGGTATGGTGATACGTATGGTATGGTGATACGTATGGTATGGTGATACGTATGGTATGGTGATACGTATGGCATGGTGATACGTATGGTATGGTGATACGTATGGTATGGTGATACGTATGGTATGGTGATACGTATGGTATGGTGATACGTATGGTATGGTGATACGTATGGTATGGTGATACGTATGGTATGGTGATACGTATGGTATGGTGATACGTATGGTATGGTGATACGTATGGCATGGTGATACGTATGGTATGGTGATACGTATGGTATGGTGATACGTATGGTATGGTGATACGTATGGCATGGTGATACGTATGGTATGGTGATACGTATGGTATGGTGATACGTATGGTATGGTGATACGTATGGCATGGTGATACGTATGGTATGGTGATACGTATGGTATGGTGATACGTATGGTATGGTGATACGTATGGTATGGTGATACGTATGGTATGGTGATACGTATGGTATGGTGATACGTATGGTATGGTGATACGTATGGTATGGTGATACGTATGGTATGGTGATACATATGGTATGGTGATACGTATGGCATGGTGATACATATGGTATGGTGATACGTATGGTATGGTGATACATATGGTATGGTGATGGGTATGGCATGGTGATACATATGGTATGGTGATACGTATGGTATGGTGATACGTATGGTATGGTGATACGTATGGTATGGTGATACGTATGGCATGGTGATACGTATGGTATGGTGATACGTATGGTATGGTGATACGTATGGTATGGTGATACGTATGGTATGGTGATACGTATGGCATGGTGATACGTATGGTATGGTGATACGTATGGTATGGTGATACGTATGGTATGGTGATACGTATGGCATGGTGATACGTATGGTATGGTGATACGTATGGTATGGTGATACGTATGGTATGGTGATACGTATGGTGATGGTGATACATATGGTATGGTGATACGTATGGCATGGTGATACGTATGGTATGGTGATACGTATGGTATGGTGATACATATGGTATGGTGATACGTATGGCATGGTGATACGTATGGTATGGTGATACGTATGGTATGGTGATACGTATGGCATGGTGATACGTATGGTATGGTGATACGTATGGTATGGTGATACGTATGGTATGGTGATAGGTATGGTATGGTGATACATATGGTATGGTATGGTGATACGTATGGCATGGTGATACGTATGGCATGGTGATACGTATGGTATGGTGATACGTATGGTATGGTGATACGTATGGCATGGTGATACGTATGGTATGGTGATACGTATGGCATGGTGATACGTATGGCATGGTGATACGTATGGCATGGTGATACGTATGGTATGGTGATACGTATGGTATGTTGATACGTATGGTATGTTGATACATATGGCATGGTGATACGTATGGTATGTTGATACGTATGGTATGTTGATACGTATGGCATGGTGATACGTATGGCATGGTGATACGTATGGTATGGTGATACGTATGGTATGTTGATACGTATGGTATGGTGATACGTATGGTGATACGTATGGTATGGTGATACATATGGCATGGTGATACGTATGGCATGGTGATACGTATGGCATGGTGATGGTATGGTGATACGTATGGTATGGTGATACGTATGGTGATACGTATGGTATGGTGAAGTCTTTACAAACACCCACCGTAGTGGCCAGCTGGCTTGGCTGCGTCACATGGTCCTGCTGTACTGAATGCCGGTCTTGGAGGCGATGTTGGACCAGGGCAGCAGGGAGCGCAGCAGGGACTGGGCCTGACGGTACAGCCTCTGAGGGATGGAGCAGGGGCTCAGGCTGGCCAGGGTGGAGCCGATGTGCTGGATGTAGTCAGTGAAGAAGAAGGTCAAAGAAAACGCGATGTTTGAATCTGACGCGTAGGAAAACACAAGCCAGGTGGAAAGGATATAATATTGTCCAGGGGGGGTGGCCCCCGTTGATGTAGAGCACGTATGTGAAGCCATCTTTGAGGACGCCGCGGATGGAGTAGTAGTAGGGCAGGTAGTGGTGCTGGCGGAAGTCCCTGTTCTGGTAGAAGTGGATGGCAGTGTTGTTGGTGGTGAGCACGTGCAGGTAGATGGCCTTACAGTGGTCCTGGGCGGTGGTGGAGATGTGCTCCTTCAGACTGTCCAGCAGTAGGGAGCCTGAGGGAGGGGGGAGGAGGCGCACTCCTGTTAGGGTGGTGTTTCATTACAGTTTGGAGGAATAAGGCAGAACTGAGGATGCATCCGCACCGGGATAATCCACTAGACTGTACAAACAGTCTGACCAAGTCTGGCAGTCTCACATACAGCAAAAACTGTCTTAACCATCTCAGCTTAAAGGCCCTGTACCTGATTTTATATTAATCTCTCTCAGAGAAATGCTTTCTACACGGTATAAATGTGTTAAAAGAGGTAATTTCATCAAAATAAATCCCTCATTGATTGCGTATCTGCATGAATCCAGGTCTTTTTAGTTTAGGTTTCTAAGGATGGCGTGACGCTCTCTTCATGCCAATGCGGTTCATTCTACATAAGTTTCGGTTTCCTATCAGCCAATCACAGCGTTTCTAACGAGGAGCGCCCTCCCCTAGCTCGTGCACGGCAGCACTTGTAAACAGAACCGCATGGCGTCTGCTGAAGGGAAAGTGGTGATACGGCAGCAAAACAGCCTGTAAGCATCAAACTGAGGAGGAGAGAGATGAAGCGCAGGAGAGACCAAAGAAGGAATAAAGTTCGTGTTCTCGGTGGATTGTATGAAGGTAGAGAGCAGCTGGACGCCTCGGACTGAACGTGGACTGGAAGTCCTCCTGGACACGGACTTTCTTCTTAGTAACATGTTATATGACCTCAGGTGCTGGCGCTTCCTCTGCTGATCTACGGATATAATACATAGTAGGGCTGCACGATTAACCTTAACCGCATCGATATTGAGGTTTAAACTACTGCGATAACCAAACATTTGAGTGACAAACCTATTCGCCAATCAAAATAGTCGCGCCCCGCGTTTCTGGCTTGTTGGCCAATCAGAAATGGTGATGCACCGGCTGCAGTCAACACTGCACGTGTACCTCGCATTGCGCTGTGAGCGAAATGGTGACTGATTATCTACATAAAAACGGCTGAAGGAACTTCTTCGGTAAGGGGAGAGGAGCAGTTGGTAACAGTGATGGAATAATGGCGTTAAACGAAACGGCACTAGAGGAGGTGGAGTGATACGGTTACACCTGGTCACCTGTAACGTCGCCTATAACATCATAACGCATCATAACTGTGCATCTGTGCACATAACTGTTATGTTATAATAGAACATAACATTTAGCTGATCTGCAGCCATTTACTGCAACCAGAACAGGAATTTCACTGGAAGATGCAAGTTTTCTCTGGAGAGTTTCTATGTGTACGAGTATGAAACGTGCACGTTATTTCATGCATGTCAAGTAGGAGGAGAGAAAAAGAACAAAGGAGTGTTTCTCACTGGCAGAAACAGTTAGGGGCGGGGCTTACAGTTCCAACTACACTCTTCACCTCGCTCACGGTTCGAAAATGAGCAAAATCAGGTACAGCGCCTTTAAGAATGATATACTTGACAAGACCAGAATGTGTCAGATTATTAATCTAGTTTTGGGAGTAAATGTCTTTTATTTCTTAATTAGTAAGTGAATCTTAAAACTGGATATTTTGTCCGCATATTAAGTTAAATGATCTCACTAAGACATTGTTTCAGATCACTTTGTGTCTTTCACCCCCAATTTTAGCTGTAAAAACTTGTTTTAAGAACTCCATCCACGTATGAGTTCATACACAGATTTCTTGTAAGATGAATCCGTATTAATCAGACTATAAGTGTCTGCAGAGTTTAAGTCGCACCAGTGAAATAATGAAGGAGGAAGAGGGAAAAAAAAAGATATTAAAGTCGCTAGGGCTGGGAAAAAATATTGATACACTGAAATACCGCATATTTTCACATGCTGATATCATATCGATATTTAAAAACTTGGTATCGATCTATTTTACTAATGAAATCTAGCGAGATTTGTCATTCTGTTACAAAATCTTGCAGATTTTTGTGAAATCTCACAAGATTTTGTTGGTAACATGGATCAATATCGTGTTTTTAAACACCAATATGAAATCTGCATATGAAAATATTGCAATATTTCAGTGTATTAATTTTTTTTCCCAGCCCTATAAGTCGCACAAGCAGCCAAACTCTGAAAAAAAGTGTGACTTATAGTCCGGAAAATACAAGTGGGGTTAGACAAGCGGGAACTAGCTGTGAAAAACTCATTTCAAGTTTCTTCTCGAGTGAAAAACACTTAAAATTAGTCTGGTAATGTTTCTTTTTGTTGTTGCTTTCTCATTTTGAAAGAAAAGATCTTAAAACAGGAACAACTAACTGGGAATTCAAGAACTGGCAGCACAGAGGAGCCCACACTGCAAAAACTCAAATCTTACCAAGTATATTTTTCTCATTTCTAATTTACTTATAGTGTTGCATAACAGTGACATCATCAAAGCTGCTGCAGTAAAAATGTCTGTAAATAAGGACGAATCACCACAAAAAAAGCCACTTTGAGCTCACAGGAGTCCGACTAATGTTTGGTAAAACATTGGTGAAATGAAGGAGTTTGTGGCAGATAATGCGGTTGCCGCATCACTAACATTGTATTTTGTTTAATCATTTAAATTTTCTTCCAGTTCCAGTGTAAAATGTTATAAATGAAGTTAAAGTTTATTAATCTCTGAATGGCTGTTTTTGCATCATTATATTATTATTATATTGGCTGAAAACTATCATTTAGCACAATATTACCACAATAACTTCTGAGACAATCACACAGCAGAATTTGTTGTCATGACAGGCCTACGAAGACGTTCCTGGATCTGAGGGACGTTTTGGCTTTGACGACACACAGCTAATCAAACGGTATCGTTGGACAGACCGGCTATAATTTATGTCACGGATGTAATAAGTGATGTAATCTGACCACTAACCACGCGCAGCAGAACGTCATGCTGGAACTGACAGTCGTAGCAATGTTTAAAATGTCGTACCAGGAAATGAAACACCAACTTAATGTCCATTAGTTTTTCACAAAATGTGTGGAAATGGCATAAATAACTTATGGCCAGTGCATAAACTTACAGCATGTCCAAATTTTGTGCAAAATGAACTCCTCTGAGCTCGTTTTCAGATTTTTTTTATATTTAGGCCTAAATGTGACGAAATGTAACATCCAGAATAATATGGGGTCATTCACACGAACATGTTCGAACCTCCAGACAAAGTCCAGACCGCTGTGATTTATCTGTATAAACACACGGTGTCTCCGGTTTAAAGGACACGTTCGTGGACGCAGCGTCTCCTCTTTGTCCAGACTTTTGCACATGTAAACGAAGCGTCCAGCCAAACCCAGAATCATGCCTCCACTGGTTTGTGAAACATTCAGACTCGTCTTTGCTCCGGAAATTAAAATCAGAAACTCTGTCTCGGCCTCAACAGCTGCTTCTGCTCCTGATGTGTCTTGCTGCACATAAAAACTTCTCTTACGGACACATTTAGTCAGAAATGAGGTCAAACTTCGTCTCACAGAGTCAGACTGGAGATGCCGGGATAAGAACTAACTCCATCAGCTTTCACCTCAAATTTATGACTCATGTTTCATCATTTACGTCTTTTTTCCATTTTGTTTTTAAGTAAAATGAGAGACCAGAGAGAATTAGCTGATAATTGTGAAGCATTAGTAGATTAATTCATCAGTTAGTCGCACATCCATCATGTGAGAGAGAGGGGACGATACCTATGCCATGTTTCCTGAACTCCTTGACTACTCCCAGGCTGAGGATGTAGGCTACCTGTGTGTCCACAGGAAAACTGGAGGCCAGGATGTCTCCATCCTAGAGAGAGAGAGAGAGAGAGAGAGAGAGAGAGAGAGAGAGAGAGAGAGAGAGAGAGAGAGAGAGAGATCAACACACAGCATCATTCCAGTTAGTTTCAGTATTTGGTATTTAATGAATCCTGCTCATTTAACACAGAGGAGATGAATTCCTAAAAGCAAATCTTTCTCCAGAATGATTCTCTGAGTGGACGCTGTGGAAGAGAAGCAGCTGAATTTAAACACAATCATACATCTATAGATGTGATTGGAAGAACTGATCTAATTAAATACGATATCAGTTAAATACGATGAAACTGACAGAAGTAATAATAAATAAAAATTCTGTGAAAATGATGACATTGACTCTGAATTGTGGTTTGAAGGAAATATTAAAAACAAAAAAACAAAAAATAAAACGCGTAAACAAGCATGATGGAGCTCCTGAACTAAAATGTGGAGCAACACTTTGATTCAATCACTGCAATCAGGTGTTTCTGTAACGTCCAATCAGACGTCTGCACCTGCTGACAGGTATGTGGTCCATGTTCATGGGAACGACGCTCTGATGTGTCTGAGACAGTTGTGTATGTTTGTTTTTTTAATATATAATTTTTAAACAAAAATTTTAAATCAATATTTTATTTTACTGAATTATAATTTTGTAAATTTTTATTTATTAATATTTTTTTCAGTTTCATGTCATTTGAATTACTGTTGTGAATTTAGCCGTTTCTTTAATGGGAGGGAATGTAAAACTTAAGCACAACTGTATGATACTATAAACAAGACGATATATTACAATTGTTCTTTACCAGAGTTTAATGGCAAGAAAGTTGGCAGCATATTCAACACTAAAATCTAATTAATGCTTAATTAAAATTCACCTACATGAAAAGAACAGAGATCTATATTTCATAACCGAATAAAAACTCTTGTTCATATTGTGGAAGAAAGATAAATTAACATTTGCCTTACAGCTAAGATCTTATTAAGCTTAAGAAAACGAAGTCCCTGGTAAACATACCACCACTTTGGTGCAACAAAAGCTTGTTTCAGATGAAATGTAACATGCAAACAATCTAACATTCTGACAGTGTAAATGCTCACAGCAAATTAAAAACACTTTTACTCTTATACTTTAAGCAAATGGGTTTGTTTAAGTAATTAAATTGCTTGTAGGATTTCTCAGGTAAATAATACAAAATGTAAACATGTTGGCATGTACAGTCGTCCTCAAAATTATTCATATCCTCCAATTAAAGAAGGAAAAATAAATTGTCAGTGAAACAAGTTGAAATTTACAGAAGTAATAATAGATAAAAAGTCTATGAAAATCATGACACTGATTTTTAATTGTGATTCAACAGAAATATTAAAAACAAACAAATAAACAAATAAACAAGCATGATGGGGCTCCGAAGCTGAAATGTTTTTGAGCAACACTTTGGCCTCATTTACACTGTCAGTGAAATGTGACCTAATTCCGATGTTCTGCTCTTATGTGGCTCAGATCCGATCTGCTTTTGACCATGTAAACAGGAAAAAGACGCGTGCATGCGGATCTGTTGGGATCGGATACAGGCCTCATTCATATGTGGGAATAAATCTGATATCAATCAGATCTGTGACAATGCGACTGCAGTGTGAGCAGGCAGATCGGATCTTCTTACACACACGTTCCACACGTCATCAAATCTGCGACAATTTAGATTATTTTTGGTGCACTATTAAGATGTGAGCAGCAGTTAAATGTGAGAATGGAGGCCCGACAGAGAACGAGAGATGAGGAGGCCATCACCATTCCCACATTCCTCCACTCCAACATCGGTCCCCAAAAGTCGAAATGGCAAACGTCTCATCATTCCGACAATTTTTTCATTCTATGGTCGGAATGATGGTATTTAAAGAAAAAAGAAAAAAAAAACATCCCACCATTCCTACGATTCTTTAAAAGCCCCCCTCCCCCGGCATTCAGATTTTTTAGGTGCTTTTACAGGAGACGGACTCCACAACCTCACAAACCAGCTTAATAATCTGTAACTAAAATGAAACGGAAAATATCGTCTCCTCCACGTATGAATGTAACTGGTCTGAAACATGTCAGATTCATGTCTGAATCTCAGGATCAGTGACTGAAGCAGAAACACAGTCAGTCACCGGAACGAAGTCTCCACAGAGCCGTGCGTCTTCATGCCCGCCGGCATCATAATGCAGCATGAATAACTGCAGTTACACATATCAATGACGGCGCTGCAGGTGACGCCTGAAGTCACCGACTCATTCCTGAGAAAACGTGAATTATGTCTCCTTATGCTGTACAGGGAAGCGCATTTACGCATTACACACGTGACACAAAACTCTTATCTGCAGACGCCGCGGGTCGTCCAGGTTCAGTGAAATATTGGTTCAGAATGAAGCTGCATCATCCAGATTAACCAGCTCCATCACAGCTGTTTAATAATCTGATTTCAGAAGCTAAAACTTTATTTTAGAAATAAATCAGAACACAATTAAAGAAATCACCAGCGCGCTCGCTCTCGGCATCATTTAAAAAGCAGCAGGAGACGATTGAAGCCCACAAAACTGTTCAAAATCAATATTTTATTTGACTGAATTATAATTTTGTAAATTTTTTTTATTATTACTTTTTTCAGTTTTGTGCAATTTGAGTTACTATTGTGAATTTAGCCTTTTCTTTAATTGGAGGGTATGAATAATTCTGAGGACGACTGTACATAAGTTTGTTTATGGAAAATATCGATACAATATCACAAAACAAAATATGGCAATATCTCAGTGTATAGATATATTGTTGCACCCCTACTAGATGAGTCTGAAGTCTTCCTGATACGGTGCCTAAGTCGTTATAATTCCCACACTAGTTTCCCTGCTACACCTGCAGTAAAAGCCTCCAGCTCTACCTTCAGATGCTCGTCGTATCTAGAGTCCTGTTTCTCTGACTAACTGCATTTTGTGTTCTGCTCGGTCAGCTGCAGCTCTCCTTCCAGACGTTTTCATCATCCCGCTGCTGCTTATATCACATCTCAACCTGATGAGTCTCCTTCAGTCAGGCGGCATCTGCTTTGTCTAATTAGCACGCTAAAAACAGACGGCCCACGTCAGCCATCTCCGTGTCACGTTCCCTGCCAGCATCCCCAGAGAGGCTTCAGCAGAACCACACATCATACCTCTTTGTGAACTTTGGTCCGGCCTTTGATCTCGGCTACAATCATTCCCACGATGCCGCCTCTGAAGGTGGCAGCGAGGGAGAAGAACTTCTTGTTGGAGGTGATGTCCTGATACCATGAGTCTGGGTACCTGGAGACGAACATCAGACAGGATTACAGAGGGGATGTTTGCGGTGTCCCAGCGAGCTACAGCAAAGCGGAGTGAACTGATGAAAAACTCGAAATGAGCTGATCATGTAAGGATGTCCCAGTCTTACTCGATTGGGAACCAATCAGCACAGAGCTGCTTGACGTTCTCTATGTCATCGTGGCAGAGGAAGCGGAGCTGGACTTCACTGAGAGCTGTGGGAGGCACCACGTCACTCATTCACACCTGCAGGGACACAAACACACACATCACCAGCCGGGAAAACAAAACAAGCATCCACTGCTGCCTGAGATCAGTTCAGGCAACAAATCTGACGTGGAAGATAAAACAAAAACTGGGTTCTTGCAGGTTTCAACAAATTAAATATAAAACCTTTTAAAGGCCATTTAAGTCCTTGAACTAAATTAAAGACCAATATGATGCATTACCAACATTTAAATGACCTCAGAAATTCAAACCTTTTATTTTTTATTAGTTTATTAAGAAAAAAAATGTCCTTGAATTAGAAAAAGAGATTAAAACGATTAAGTACTCAAACTGATATCAAAATTGTACCTTCTTAACCAAACGGGGTTCCCACTCTTTCCTTGAAGTTATTTTCCAGGAATTTTCCAGGACATTTTCAGGACTAATAAAGACTAATAAATTCCACCCCAAGCTTTTGGAGAAGTTATTTTCTACAATTGTACCTTATATTTTGTACAGCGACGAAGTAGCGAAGAAGCAGAAACAAAACAGAGCAGAGCAGAGATGAAGTGGCAACAAAACAGAGACAACGTAGAAACGAAGTAGTGACTAGGTTGCAACGAAGTAGCGATGAAATAGAGACAAAGTAGCGACAAAGTAGCGACAAAGTAGCGACAAAGTAGCGACGAAGCAGTGACGAAGCAGCGATGCAATAGAGATTAAGTAGCGACAAGGTAGCTACGAAGCAGAGCTGAAACAGCAATGAAGCAGCGACGAAGCAGAGCTGAAGCCGCGACAAAGCCACGATAAAGTAGCAACCAAGCAGAGCTGGAGCAGAGCTGTAGCACCGATGAAGCAGCGACGAAGCAGCGACGAAGCAAAGACGAAGCAGCGACGAAGCAGCGACGAAGCAGAGACGAAGCAGCCACGAAGCAGTGACGAAGCAGCGATGCAATAGAGATTAAGTAGCGACAAGGTAGCTACGAAGCAGAGCTGAAACAGCAAGAAGCAGAGACGAAGCAGAGACGAAGCAGCCACGAAGCAGAGAAGAAGCAGCCACGAAGCAGAGACGAAGCAGCCACGAGGCAGAGACGAAGCAGAGACGAAGCAGCCACGAAGCAGAGACGAAGCAGCCACGAAGTAGCCACGAAGTAGCCACGAAGTAGCCACGAAGCAGAGACGAAGCAGTGACGAAGCAGAGACGAAGCAGTGACGAAACAGAGACGAAACAGAGACGAAGCAGAGACGAAGCAGAGACGAAGCAGCGACGAAGCAGTGACGAAGCAGTGACGAAGCAGTGACGAAGCAGAGAAGAAGCAGAGAAGAAGCAGAGAAGAAGCAGAGACGAAGCAGTGACGAAACAGAGACGAAACAGAGACGAAGCAGTGACGAAACAGAGACGAAACAGAGACGAAGCAGCGACGAAGCAGTGACGAAGCAGTGACGAAGCAGAGACGAAGCAGCGACGAAGCAGAGAAGAAGCAGCGACGAAGCAGAGACGAAGCAGAGACGAAGCAGCGACGAAGCAGAGACGAAGCAGCGATGAAGCAGAGACGAGGCAGCGATGAAGCAGAGACGAAGCAGCGATGTATATATGAATATAAGAGTTTGGATGAAAAGCTGGCTGCTTTTAAGACAAGTTTAGATTCTAAGACATTTTAAGGCCCTGCAAGAACCGTGTAAAGACCAGATGAGTGAGTGGGAGAGAGAAAATGCTGCATGTGCAGGATAAGAAGTGATTTCAGTATGAATGTGTGTGTTTATGGGGAAGTGTGACCGGCACTTATAACCGTCCTCATGATGAGAAATTCCCTGGAAGTTCAGAGTAAATCACAGAAAAACCTGCCAGCACACAGAGAAAACCTCCATGCTCACAAACATGCAGTCGTCCTCAAAATTCTTCATACCCTCCAATTAAAGAAGGAAAAAAATCAGCTGGCAGTGAAATAAGATGAAATCGACAAAAGTAATAATAAATAAAAATTCTATGAAAATAATTACACTGAATTTGAATTGTGGTTCAACAGAAATATTAAAAAGAAACAAAAAATAGAACAAGGAAACAAGCATGATGGGGCTCTGAAGCAACACTTTTATTCAGCAACATTCTGAGGCAATCAGGTGTTTTCTGTAACGCTCAAAAAGACTTTTACACCTGTTAACAGGTGTGTTGGTCCACATTTCACAGGAAAGGTGCTCTAATGTGTCTGGGACAGTTTTGTTTGTTGTTTTAATTATCATTTCCTACCACAATTCAAAAGCAATATTTTATTTTACTTAATTATAATTTTGTAAATTTTTTATATTATTAGTTTCTTGTTATTTGAATTAGTATTGTGAATTTAGCCTTTTCTTTAATTGGAGGGTGTCAATAATCTTAAGCACGACTGTAAAATACAATTCATCTCTTTTTTTTCTTTTTTTGTTATACTAGTAAGGTCCCCGATGGGAAATCAGGGCTCTGCATTTCACCATCTCTGTACAGTAGTACCAGAGAGCAGTGGGCAAGTGGGGAAGTTCAGAATTTTTGACATAGGGCCTCATTTACAAGTGAGCCAGAATACTATTTATCAGTGAAAATGGTTTCAACATATTTCATCCCGTTATTCTAGTTCCAGGAGGTTGCTGATGCTAATGCTAGTGGAAGTCAATAGGAATCTGCTAGCCTGTCATTAAAACCAATCTTATCCACTCCACAGAACATCCGAGGCAAATCAGCAAGCCTATCTGTGTAGATGACATGTTAAACTAGTAAACTCATGTAAAACTAGCCTTGTATGACAAATTTTGCATTACATATTGAGGAACTAGTTTCTTACCAGCTTCCTACCTTTGCCAGTGTATTTCTGTTTATAGAGACATGGTGACAGTTAGTTCGACGAAAAAAGTTTGAAATCATCTTCAAAATCTGACATATCCTCATGCCTTTCAGACGTGGTTGTATTTTAGACTTTATATTTGTATAATCAGATTCCTTCATGCATGTAGCAGCAGATGACATCACTCTGCTGCCAAATACAGGAAGTAAAACTTTGTAAAGTTTCTCAGCAGCAACAATCAAAATGCAACGAAATGCAGGTTAGTTTGATTGTAACATTATTCTGTTAACACGGCATTTACACAGATAGTCTGAAGTTATAAATGATTTGCCTCGGATCTTCCGTGGAGTGGATAAGATTGTTATTAATGACAGGCTAGTAGATTCCTATTGACTTGCACTAGCATTAGCATTGGTGACCTCCTGGAACTAGAATAACGGGATGAATTATGTTGAAAGCGTCTTCAGTGATAAGTAGTATTCTGGCTCATTGGAAAATGAGGCCCTATGCTAAAAATCCTGAACTTCCCCTTTAAGGCGCCCGGGGAGCAGTTGGCAGGGTTAAGGACCTTGCTCAGGGGTCCACAGTGGTTCACATAGGGGTCGTGTCGGGGACTCAGCCCGGGTCCTCTGCACCAATATTTATTTAATTTAACACATGAACATAAACACACACCAAGTAAATAAATAAAAATGCTAAATTTTGGGGGCTAAAAATAATGGAATGCCCTTATAAATATCATTTCTAAAACAAACACCTGCACAAAACAAGCTGTTGCACCTGAACAGGAGACATGATCCTCGAGCAGGAGCTGTTAGTGGGAACGATGGAGATGATCCTACAACTCCTTCAAGGTAATTTGACTCTGTGTGTGTGTAAATGATTTTTAGTGTGTGTGAAATGACGTGAAGCGTGTCTCTGGGGAAAAACACACATGTAACGGCTGCAAAGGGAAACAGAAAAATGTACCATCACTGATGAAATGGGGTTGATGTGAGGTGAAGAACCAGAGGAGATGCTGGTGAGGATCCGTATGATGCTCATCACTTTTCACAATAATGTTGACATAAATAAACACACACGTTACCAGTCTAACGTTTGCACACGTTTTTTCAGTAGATTCAATGAGAAAGTGTCCAAACTTTTGACTGGAATTGTAAATATGATACATTTGTCATGTGATCCGATTGGTCGTTTAATCGGAGGTGAATTTACTCTGACACGGTAACACATGGCTCGTATAGTAATTTCACATCTCAGCTTTCTTTACATACAGGCCTTGTTATAAAGCTATACTTTATTTGTTTTGGCTTTGATATTTTGGACAGGAGGCAGAAAAAACAGGCCTGAAGAAGATGATGTTGAAGTAGTTCTGTGTAGAGATGCACCGATCCGATACCTGACAAATTAGCTGGATCGGATATCGGAAGAATGTGGCCGATCCAGCGTTCCCATCCACTCATTTCTGCTTTCATTATCATCAAAATGTGCACTTTGTCATTTGTTAGTAAATTAATTGTGCTGTGTTAAAGGGACTTGTTTTTTTTCAATCTGGACCTATTTTCTAGCATTGACCCATTCACGTTCATTGACTCACTTCCATTATATCGGACATTCGCTGATCTGGAGTGGATCTAAATATCTCCCGATGGAATTCAAGTTGCACCAAAACTGTCTGAGCGAGGAAATGAACGTATTTCATAGAAAAAAAAACAAGTTCCCCTTTAATTTGTTACCTTTTTTTTTTTTTTTTAAACAAGGACAAGCCTGATGTCTTCACTCACACTGCAAAGTATACAGTTCATTCATTCAACAGTCATATCGAATCGGTATCAGCCAATATGCTCAGCCCAGGTATCGATATTGGATTGGATCAGAAAAACTCGATCGGTTAGGGATGATATAATCGACCCCCTATCGGTATCGGCCAATATCGGCCTTAAAACTGAGTATCAGACATCGGCCACCACACCGATATATAACTGATCAGGCCGCTGTTTCTGAAGTCTAAAAAAAAGCAAAACTTTTTTTTTACAGACTCTAAAACTTCTAAAGAGTTTCTTTTAGGATGTTCTGTGTGAACAGGGTTTATCGACGGTCGTTTGTTTAAATAAAATAACCAAATATCCCCTGTTTTGGGGTATTTTTTCTCTTCTCAGGGAGAAGAAAATCCAGGTGGTTCTAGGATATAACACACATATCCTTTTAGTTTGAACAACTGTCATTAAGTTTGAGTGTTATGTTTGTTGTTATATTATGCACAAGGAATGAATATTACATAATATATTTAACAGCTTAATAATGGTATCGATATTGGTTATCGGCCACATGAGTTGTAAAATATCGGCATATCGACCAAAATTTCTGTGTCATCATAACTGAGTGGAAATCCCCCAGTTATGATTAATCTAAAACTGTGTCAGTGTTTGTCATCAAAATATTCAAAGTCAGAGGAAAGGGCTTTAGAAAAGTTAGTAAGATGAATCACTCGGTGTTGCCACTGGTTTGAAGGGAAAGAGGCAGCACTTAAGCGGCCTTTTCTCCAGTTCAGGATGGCAACAAGACCCGGAAGGAAGACAGCCGAGCTTCCCTTTCCTTTCTGAATGACACAGATCCACAGATATGAGGGAAGTGGGGAGTAAATATCATTTAAAGAAAAAAAAACAAAAAAACCCAAAGATTCACAGACAAGACAGACCACCACATCACAAATTACAATAATAGAGTCAAAACCATAAATAATCCTCAGTGTCTGGTGGTAGACAGTCAAGTGCAAACACAGCAAGGGCGCATGTATGTACACAACACCTCGTAATCCAACATACACTTACAAGTTGTGGCAACAAGCCTGTTATTGACACTAAAATACAGCCACTGTTTGATTGTCACACATCTGATATATTCAGAGACAAGCTGAGTCAGAATGGCAAATAAAAGCCGATACAGATATTTGTTGAGACTAAAGGTGATGACACAAAAGGTTGTTGGTTTTTACCTGGCAGAGAAATAATAATTAAAAAATATGGATCCTAAAAGTCTGTCATTATTATTTATTAATACCCAGTGATTGATAATCTGTGTTTTAGCGATGTTCCGCTAACAGAAATGTCAATAACAGAACCAGCTTCTTCTTTTTCCTCCATTATTTCCTTCTATCAGCATTTCAGCGAACTGCGGGATCCACGCCGCAAGGAAACACGTGAACACGGAATAAAAAGCTTAAGTTTGTTCTTGGTATCGAGTCAAAACAGCTGCCTGGTTATTAGCATGCAGGTTAGCCTGAGCTAACGAGGCTAAGCTAACGTACCTCGTTTCAACAGTCGGTTCGGAGGAAAGTTGAGCGGAATCTAGCTCCGTGGGTGTGGGTGGATAGTGTCGCTACTCCGGACACAGCATGATAACCCGCTGCTCTGTTCCCGAGTGTCAGCGCTGTCTCATTCCCGGGCCAGAGCAACACCGCCTGCTAGCTAGCAGCCGCTTCGGTAACAGCTGGATGTTTTCTTCCTGGTTGGAGCCGCTACGTCACAACGGAGATCTCTTCTTCTACGATTTCTTAGACGTTTAGGCACCAACAGTTTGGCTCTTTATTGCCGCCTACTGGTCAGAAATGCGGAACTGCAGCAATATCCTTTCCGTTCATGTTCCTGGTCTCGTATGAGCAACTTCAAATTATAATGTGAGAAATAAACAAACAAACAAACTATATACCTAATATTCATAATATTCACATTCGGCAGAAAAGTTCAGGAGTTTGAAAATATGCATTTGGTTCGGTTTCCACAAACAAGTAGTTCACATTTGTCCATTCACGATATTCACAGCTGGGTTTTAGCAGCCCAGATACCAAGTAGCCAAACACCAACGTCACTACAATGAATAGTATTTTATTATCAAAGTATTTAGTGGTGTACCAAAGTATACATACATTCCTGTTAAAAATGGGCTTAATTCACAAATTAATTAAAAGAAATTTTTTAAAAAAAGAGTATAATAAGTAATTTTTTTTAATTATAATTTTGTGAAATAGGAATAAAAAATTTTTTTAATAAATTTTAAATAAAGAAAAGGAAAAATTAAAAGAAGTTATTTAATGTTGTGAAGAAAAAAAAAAAAAGAGGGGGTGGGAGTGGAAAAATAAAAATAAAAAAAAAAAAAAAAAAGGGAAGGGGAGAAAAAAAAATAAAAAACCCCAAAAAAAAAAAGAAAAAGAGAGGGAGAAAGAGAAAAAAAGGAAAAAAAAAAGGAAGCAAAGCAAAAGGCAGGAAAGCAGAAATAAGAAGAGGAAGAAGAAAAGGAAATGTAAGAAGAAAAAAAGTAAAAGGAAAAAAGGGTGGAGGCTAAGAACCTGGATCCCAAGAGCCCCAAACCACAGCCTTCAACTACCAGACCAATTAGTAAGCAAAAAGAACAAGAAAGGAGAAAGCAAGAGGGGAGAAGGGGGGAAAAAAGGTTAAGAAAAGACCTAAAAAGGGTTAAATAAATTTATAAATTTTAAGATTATATATAAGCTATAAATAAAGAATAAACAATGCTGGGGTACAGGGGGGATGCAGGGCATAGCAAAAGACAGGGGAAAAGAGGGAGGGGAAAGAGAGAGAGAAAAAGTAAAAGGAAAATTTAGGGGAAAGAAAAAACCAGAAGAAAGAGAGGAAAGGGGAAGAGGTAAGGGGAAAAGGCAGAGAGAAAGAGAGAGAGGAAAACTTCCAGAAAGGCAGGTCCAGAATGAATGGATCAGTGTGGCTTCATCGCTACCACATTTGTCTCACTGAGGGTTTAAGTCTGGATAAAGATGAGACAGTTTGGCTTTAGACATTTGGACCACCTTGAACTGTATTAAAGAATGTCGGGAGCAGAATGACGTGGAATTAACAAGCCCCAGAGCTAAATCCCAGGTGTCATCGGAAAGCGTCTGGTTCAGATCTTGTTCCCAGGCTGCCCTGATCCCAGCCGTGGATGTTTGGTTTAAATCTGTCAAGATTTTATATAGTTTTGAAATCAGACCTCTTCCAGAAGGCTGCAAGTTAAAAATGTCATCTCTTACTGACCTCTGAGGAGCCTCTGGAAACCTGGTAACTGGCTTTGAAGAAAATGTCGGGTTTGTAAGTATTGAAAAAAGCGGGTTTTTGGAATACCAAATTTATTTGAAAGCTGTTCAAAAGAAGCAAATTTATTGTCAATGAACAAATCCTTAAAAGACTTTCTACCCATGACCTGCCCGTCCTTAAAGGACTGATCTAAAGACGAAGGAGGGGAAGAGAGGGCCAGATAAAATAGGGACTTTAAGGGAGAAACTGCAAAGTTTAAAACATTTTCTGAACTGGTTCCACACCTTAAGAGACTGCCGCACCACTGGGTTAGTTATGAGGTGGGGTTTAGGAAAAGGATATGAGGCACCTAGCAGAGCTACCAGAGGGTGTTATGAATTGAGCTGATCTCCATTGCCAACCAACATGAAGAGCTAGTCGGTCTGCTATCAGCCCAGTACAACAATGGGCGGATGTTAGCTGCCCAATAATACAGACGGAAATTGGGCAAAGCTAGCCCCCCATTTGACTTGGATTTCTGTAGATGTCTTCTAGCAACCCAGGGGTGTTTACCTTTCCATATAAAAGAACTGATTGTAGAATCTAAAGCTTCAAAAAAGGACTTTGGGATAAAGACTGGAACTGACTGAAAAAGATATAGAAATCTAGGAAGAATGGTCATTTTCACCGCATTAACCCCCCAGTTAGAGTGATGTGCAGAGGTGACCATTTCAACAGGTGTTGCTTAGTCTGGTTTAAGAGTGTCAGGAAGTTTTCTCTAAACAGTTGTTTATGCTTCCTTGTAACAGTAACTCCCAGGTCAGTAAACTTTTCCCTTGCTAGCTTGAAGGGGAAAGAAGAAAGATCCAGCTGAAGTGCTTTATTATTTAAAGTAAACAGTTCATTTTTATACAGGTTAAGCTTGAAACCAGAATATCTGCCAAATTCAGAGAGAAGGGAGAGTATGGAAGGAACTGTGCTATAGGGATTAGAAATAAAAAGCAGCAGATCATCGGCATATAACGCCAATTTATGTTCAGTATTGTCTCTCTGAATGCCAGAAATGGATGGATTACCACGGAGCAGAATTGCAAGAGGTTCAATTGCAATGTTAAATAATAAAGGACTTAATGGACATCCATGACGCGTACCCCTCTGTAGATGGATGGGTTTGGATCTTTGCTGGTTAGTAAGAATACAGGCAGAGGGACAAAGATAGAGCAGCTTTATCCATGATCTAAAACTGGGACCAAAGCCAAATTTTGACAAAGCTTTAAATAAATAATTCCACTCAACGCGATCGAAGGCTTTTTTCTGCGTCGAGGGAAAGGATGCATTCTGGAACTGTGTTTGGGGAAGTGTATATAATATTAAATAAACGACGTAGGTTGAAAAAGGAATGTCGATTTTTAATGAATCCTGTCTGATCTTCACAGACAATTGAAGGTAGGAATTTCTCCAGAATTTTTAAATCATTTAATAAAGAAATTGGCCTGTAAGATGAGCACTCTTTTAGATCTTTGCCTTTCTTTGGGATGACACTTATAGAAGCCCCCATGAAGAAGGAAGCTTGCCATTATGGAACGACTCCAATAAAGCAGAATATAAATGAGGCACAAGCAGAGTGGAAAAAGACTTAAAAAATTCTGCTGGGAAGCCGTCTGGGCCAGGTGACTTTCCTGATTGCAGGGACGAAATAGCGGTTATAATTTCAGCTTGTGAAATGGGAGCATCCAGTACATTCTTTGCATCTTCAGCAAGAGAAGGGAAAATGAGGCCATCAAAGAATTTTTCCAAGTCAGAGTCGTCCTGAATTTCAGATGTATAGAGGGCTGAATAATAATCCTGGAATGTAGAGTTTATTGTTCCTTGGTCTGACGTGACACCCCTCACTGAGTTAATCTCAGTAATTAACTGTTTAGCCTTGGATCCCCTCAGCTGGTTAGCTAACACTTTACCAGACTTGTCTCCGTGCGCATAAAAATGACTCTTGCTTCTTAAAAGTTGTCGCTCTATCATATGAGTTGAGAGAAGGTCAAACTGGGTTTGGAGTTCAGCCCGTTTCTGGTAGGTTTGGGGATTTTGGGTGTGAGCGTAAAGGTGGTCTAATGCTTTAATCTCTGTGCTAAGTCCAATCTCTCCTTAAAGTTTTTCTTCTTCATGTTGGCTGTGTAAGAAATTATTTGTCCCCGAATATAAGCCTTCATGGTATCCCAAACAGTGAGGCTGGAAACATCAGGTGTGGAGTTTGTTTGCCAAAATAAAGTGATCTGTTCTTTCATGAATTCCAAGAAACTGGAATCTGACAGCAGAGTGGTATTAAATCGCCAGCTCCGGTCAGCTCTGGGAGAGTTGGGCATAGACAAGGTTAGTAGAAGTGGAGCATGATCTGAAATAACAATGGTCCCATATTCACATGAAGTGACAGATGCAGCTGTCTGACTATCGAGGAAAAAAAGGTCGATTCGTGAGAATGTTTGATGTGAGAAGAATGAGAACTCCCTCATGTTCGGATGGCGTAGTCGCCAGATTTCTACGATACCCAGCTCATTAGAGACTGACCGAACAAGAGAGGCTGATTTACGGGGGGGGGGGGGGGGGGGGGGGGGGGGGGGGGGGGGGGGGGGGGGGGGGGGGAAAAAAAAAAAAAAAAAAAAAAAAAAAAAAAAAAAAAAAAAAAAAAAAAAAAAAAAAAAAAAAAAAAAAAAAAAAAAAAAAAAAAAAAAAAAAAAATAAGGGGTGCTGGTTTGGAAGAAGAACGGTCTGAAGCGGGATCCAGCCAGCAGTTAAAGTCTCCCCCAAGGATAAGTGAATGCGTATTCAGGTCGGGTAGCTGAGAAAAGAAAATGCTCAAAAAAATCCTGGGTTGTCTGTATTAGGGCCAAATAAATTGGCTAATATCACGTTGGTGTTTAGTAGCTTTCCTGAGACGATAACAAAGCGGCCATGTTTATCTGATATTACTTTCTGAGGAGTAAATGCTGTATTACAATTGATCAGAATTGAAACCCCCTGGCCCTGGCCTCAAATGATGAATGAAAGTGCCCCCCGCCCACCCCGCCGTAAGCCTGGAATGATCGGAGGCACGAATGTGCGTTTCTTGTAGGAAGATAATTGATGCTTTTTCCTGTTTAATCTGTGCAAGCACCTTCTTTCGTTTGATGGGATGGTTAAGACCCTCCACATTCCAGCTGAGAATATTTAATTTATTACTCATATAAGTTAATTGCAGAAAATGGTGTTGAGCACATAGGGAGGGTCTGTATTCACTCTGTCAGACTTCTATCAGAAGACAGGAAACATTTGCCAAAGCTACAAGATAAAAACAGAAAAACAAGGTCAGGATTGAGCCCCCCACCCAAAAAACTGAACAGCTGTCTATGAACCCGACAGCAAGCTTCTCCCCTCAAAACACTCTCTCCCCCAATATTATTCTTCCACATGCTAATTCGTTACCAAACGCCATTACTTCCATGAACAGAAAAAAATGAAGGATTGAGCACTCTACAGAAGAGAAAAAAAGATAGAAAAATATGTATACCCACATGCAGCACACACTCACTCGCACATATTCATTTTGTGAAATAGAATGTTAATTTTATTTTTTTTTGTTTTAGAAATTTATATATATATATATATATATATATATATATATACAAAAAACCAAAATTGTCCCAGACACATTGGAGCACCTTGCTCATGAACAGTGGACCAGCATACCTGTCGACAGGTGCAGAACATTGTAGTTCAGGAGCCCCATCATGCTTGTTTACTTGTTTTTCTTTGTGTGTGTTTTTTAGATTTCAGTTGGACCACAATTCAAAATCAATGTCACGATTTTCATCTTTATTTATTGTCACTTTTGTAAATTTCAGCTTATTTCACTGACAGCTGTTTTTTTCCGTCTTTAACAGTCCTTTTGTCCTTCTGGGATAAATTGTTTTTTGTTTGTTTGTTTGTTTGTTTTTTTTGGGGGGGTGGGATTATTATTGTTAAAAGATGACTCTTTGCCACATTCTCATGACTCTTATGGGAATGTTTTTGGTTTTAAACCATAGAGCAGTTGTTAAAAATAGCAGAAAGTTTCCGTCACAGATGACCCCAAATAAACTCCCTTTATCACATGTATGAGCCATCTGTTACCTTCCCATCCTGCCTCAAACACTGAAAATGTCCTTATCTGCACACAAGTTCTGGATGTATTTTATAAAACAGGTTACCACTTTCTTAATAAACTCTTTTAAATAACAGTTCTTTGTCTTTACTGGGTCTGGATCTGACACTGGATGCTACTTTTTTGTAGACAGAAATACACATATTTTCACACCTGCACACAAAACATTGCTGCCATATTGACTGTTTTGTTCAGTTTACGTGAAAGGCTGTTCGGTGCCTTGCTGCGGTTTGAATGTGGACATTTGAAAAGAGTTGCATGAAATCAACAAACTGAATTTGTTCTTTAACACAGTGAGGATAAGATCTTTACTTTTACAGGCGTGTGACCTATAAACTATGTCTTTGTAGCAACATACGTCATATTTATGCACATTGCAAGCCTGAGAAATAAAAACAGATGTATGATAACGAATTAAATAAAGTGGATGGCTGCTACATCAACAAAGGAGAGGACGCTACAAGACTGGATCACATAACAAAGGTTATGACATCAACAACACATGAGGAGATGCAGGACAGTTACGCAATAATTTACTTTTATGTAGAAATGTTCAGCAGAGAGCACCATGGTTCAGATCCAGACTCCATGAAAGCAGTCCAAACGTGTGATTATTCTCCATCATATTACATGTTTAGATCAAAACTTCCAGTGTTTCTCCACTTAAACAAGAAAAGACGAGTCTTTTTATTTATATTGTGTCTAATATTCACACAGACCTCTGAAATTTGAAATTTCCAAATGAAATAGTACTTAGCCACATTCATCTTTCCTTCAACTGCAACCAGTCGTCCTGTCCCTGCAGCTGAAAAACACCCCCATAGCATGACGCTGCCACCACCATGTTTCACTGTTGGGATGGATTGGGCAGGTGATGAGCAGTACCTGGTTTTCTCCGCACATACCGCTTAGAATTAACTCCAAAAGTTCAATCTTGGTCTCATCAGACCAGAGAATCTTATTTCTCTCAGTCTGGGAGTCCTTCATGTGTTTTTGGCAAACTCTATGCGGGCTTTCATATGTCTGCACTGAGGAGAGGCTTCCATCGGGCCACACCAAGGACAGTTCCTTCCACCTCATGATCCTCATTTGCTCTGACATGCACTGTGAGCTGGAAGCTCTTATATAGACAGGTGTGTGTCTTTCCTAATCACGTCCAATCAGTTTATTTAAACACAGCTGGACTCCAATGAAGGAGGAGAACCATCTCAAGGAGGATCAGAAGAAATGGACAGAATATGAGTTACATATGAGTCACTGCAAAGGCTCTGAATACTTATGACCATGTGATATTTCAGTTTTTCTTTTTTTTTAAATAAATTTGCAAAAATGTCTACATTTCTGTTTTCTTCTGTCAAGATGGGGTGCTGAGTGACATGAATGAGAAATAAAATGACCTTTTCTGACTTTAGCAAATAGCTGCAATAAAACAGAGTGAAAATATACAGCTGTGTGAAAAAGTGTTTCCTCCTTCCTAATTTCTTACTTTTTTGCATGTTAGTCACACTTAAATGTTTCAGTTCATCAAACAAATTTAAATGTGAGACAAAGATAACACAAGTAAACACAAAATGCAGTTTTTAAATGAAGATTTTTATTTTTAAGGGGGAAAAAAAAATCCAAACTTACATGGCCCTGTGTGGAAAAAGTTAATTTATGCTAAAACATAAATTAACTGTGGTTTATCATCTTTAGAAAGCTGAGTTCAGTTTCTCTATCCACATCCAGGCCTGATTACTGCCACACCTGTTCTCCATCAGAAATCCCTTAAATAGGACCTGCCTGACAAAGTGAAGTAGACCAAAAGATCCTCCAAAGCTAGACATCATGCTGCCATCCAAAGAAATTCAGGAACAAATGAGAAACAAAGTCATTGAGATCTATCAGTCTGGAAAAGGTTCCAAAGCCATTTCTAAAGCTTTGGGACTCCAGAGAACCACAGTGAGAACCATTATCCACAAATGGTGAAAACATGGAACAGTGGTGAACCTTCCCAGGAGGGGCCGGCCGACCAAAATGACCCCAAGAGCACAGCGACGACTCATCCAAGAGGTCACAAAAGACCCCAGAACAACATCCAAGAACTGCAGGCCTCACTTGCCTCAATGAAGGTCAGTGTTCATGACTCCCCCATCAGAATTGACTCCCCACCATGACTTCAATTTTTGAAAATCATGGATCTGGTCGGCTGGTCTCTCTTAACGCATTGGATAAAATTTTTTCCACCCAAAGACAAGGCTCGGGACAGCCTTCTTGCCCTGCAGAAACGCACCCGGCCGGGTATGTAATGGACTCATGGGGAAAGTGGAGGATTATGTGCCTGTCCGTGCTTTCTGTGGAAGACGTCGAGGACGTATACATTTTTGGATTTATGATAATCGGGTTCCTGCTGATTGGAGCATGCATCTACCTGGTTTATCTGAAATATTGTAAGCTGATGGCAGCGGTTGGCAAGCTGCCGGAGGCTGTTTGCCAACACTCAGACTAATGCGATCTGTGAGCAGAATCAAAAACTTGTAGCCACTCTGACTAAGAGTGACAAGCAAGAGAGATTCTGAACTTGCTGCGCAAGATTGATGCAAGCTTGGAGAAATTGACGACCGGCAATTGATGGAAATGACCAAGATTTGGCTGTTTGGAATCGCCATTGGAGACCGCTGGGACTTGAAGGCAGGCAAGAAAACAGATGTCAGCCTGACCCAAACAATCCTACTTATCTAATCTACTCCCCAATGTCCTTGGAGAAACTGCCAAAGTGAAGCTCTGCAAGTTTTTCTGATTCAGAAAGAGACTGGGGGGCAAAAATGGCTGCATGGCAGAGTTCCAAGACCAAAACCACTGCTGAGCAAAAAGAACATAAAGGCTCGTCTCAGTTTAGCCAGAAAGCATCTTGATGATCCCCAAGACTTTTGGGAAAATACTCTGTGGACTGACGAGACAAAAGTGGAACTTTCTGGAAGGTGGAGGTCCCATTACATCTGGCGTAAAAGTAACACGGCATTTCAGAAAAGGAACATCATAGCAACAGTAAAATATGGTGGTGGTAGTGTGATGGTCTGGGGTTGTTTTGCTGCTTCAGGACCTGGAAGACTTGCTGTGGTAAATGGAACCATGAATTCTGCTGTCTACCAAAAATCCTGAAGGAGAATGTCCGGCCATCTGTTGGTGACCTCAAGCTGAAGCGCACTTGGGTTCTGCAGCAGAACAATGATCCAGAACACACCAGCAAGTCCACCTCTGAATGGCTTAAGAACAACAACATGAAGACTTTGGAGTGGCCTAGTCAAAGCCCCCCACCTGAATCCCATTGAGATGCTGTGGCATGACCTTAAAAAGGCGGTTCATGCTGAAAAAGCCTCCAATGTGGCTGAATTACAACAATTCTGCAAAGATGAGTGGAACAAAATTCCTCCACAGCGCTGTAGAAGACTCACTGCCAGTTATCACAAACGCTTGATGCAGTTGTTGCTGCTAAGGTGGAACAAGCAGTTATTAGGTTTAGGGGAAGATCACTTTTTCACACAGGGACATGGAGGTTTGGATTTTTCCCCCCTTACTAATAAAAAACCTTCATTTAAAAACTGCATTTTGTGTTTACTTGTGTTATCTTTGTCTCACATTTAAATTTGTGTGATGATTTGAAACATATAAGTTTGACAAACATGCAAAAAAGTAAGAAATCAGGAAGGAGGAAACACTTTTTCACACAACTGTATATATATCTATATATATATATATAGATATATACAGTATATAACTTCACAGCAGAATTAAACATGTTCAGGTATCACACACCTCAACATCTACTGAGTATTTGAACAAAATACACCAAGTTGTACTTTGTTATGAGAGTTTACCCTGGTTGATGCTTCGTGTATCAGAATGTCATTCTGATAGAAATGTTGTTCTTAAACACAGCGAGGATCAACAAAACCTAAACAAAACAGAGAGAAACAATCAGGGTGTAATTCTGTCAGGTTCTGGTCCAGCTGGTTTCCAGAGGAGATGGTTTACATCTACACTTAAGCTTAAAGAGTTTTTAGAGTTTAAGTTTTTTTTTTTTTTTTTTAGTTTTTCGTGGAAAAATGCCAATAGCTGAAAAAGCCTTGCCCCTCCTCGCTCCTCCCCAGCCTGCCGTGGTCACACCAGCATGGAAATAAACACCTGAAATGAAACGTTATCAGCGTTTGGCTCAGGATTTGCACCACCGACACAAACGGGCTCTGTGTTTGTAAGATTCCTTCTTCTCCTCATCACAGCAGGTAGGCTGCAGGTCTGACTCTAATTCACTGCTAAAACTCATTTAAAGTAGATGAATATCATTTACCTGCTGCTTAATGACTTACATTGTCTCTGGGGACACTGTTCACACTGTCATCCACTCACCTGAAACCCTTTTATTCTGCTTCAGTCATCATTTATTTAACAGCAAGTTTAACACACAGCGACATGAAGCTACCAGACTGTTTCCATATCTAAGAGCTGCTGTCGCCTCCAAACCAGCTCCAGTAAAACCAGAACCAGACAGGAAAACCTGCTGGGCTAATATTTAACCCACACTTCCGCCGTAGATGTAGCACCAAACAAAAACAGCACATTAACTGTAAACCCTGAACCAGGAAAAGATAGAAATATGGGAAATTTATTCATAAAACGTAATCATTATGTTAAGTTTGACTTTTTATTTTTATATCATTGCAGACGCATGAAAATACAAAATACTTCTTGTTTAATTGAATCTTCTTTAATTTATCTGAGTTGTTTACATCTCAGGCAGAAGTTTGATGTCTAAATTCTTTGCAGTTTCTGCTGGAGACGGGTCGGGAATGCCGGCTGGTCAGTCCGGCTGGTCAGTCCGGCTGGTCAGTCCGGTCCCTGAACCGTCCTCACCTGCAGCTGGGCCTCTGGAACGTGAGCAGAACGCAAGGGCGCCCCCAAGGGCTGGCCAGGGGTAGCCATAAATGAATAAAAATATTACACTAACGATCATTTTCTGCCACTGGTGTTCTGCCGTAGTCCCCCTCAGGTCTGTCACGCCTAATTAACCCTCTGGGGCCGTTGGATGCACTGGTGCATCCAGATCGTATGTCCGATTTAAGATGACGCAGCAGCTAAACGCAACATAGAGACTCTATTCCAACTTTTCTGATGGTGCAGACTTCAAACTATATTCCAGTTTTTAAATCGTGTAGATAGACCGGATATAACCGGAGTTATGATAAAATGCACAACCTAGTTTTCCAACTGATATTACACATAATGCGCGTTTGGTGAAGGAAAAAAACGGTAAAAACAGCAAATTCTGTAGAATGTGCTTGGTGAAAGTTTGGTGAAGTTCTTCTACCAAGGCTCAGATTGGTTTGGATGATCTGGGGCTTGAACTCATGATGTTCTGAGTACGAGACAACCTGCTCCACCACCCAGCTGCTGTTTCAGACTGTTAGATGTTCACCTCTGACATCACTTCTGGAAATCTGCTTAGTTGTTCTTGTTTTAAGATCTTTTTCTCTTAAAATGAGAAGCAGCAACACTAAAAATCAGCATCACCAGACTAGTTTTAATGTTTGTCACTTAAAGGTAGAGTCCGAAGTCCCTCCAGTGTTTCTGTTTGCAAACAACAGTATTCAAACTTAGCGCTCCTCCCTCTCAGGCTAACGGCCGTCTCGTTCTAGCTTAGCTTATTCAGATCTAAGCTTCTCGCTCAGAAGCAGCTACAAGCCAAACTTATTATCAACCTGGTTTTCCAAACTGCATTATCTAAAGCTCTTACCTTTTCTTTGGTTCATCCACGGTGTTTCCTTTCTTTCTTTCTTTTCTTTCTTTCTTTCTTTTTTTTTCCTTCGAGAGTTTGAGTGACTGGCGTCTGCTCCAATCATGAGCTTATTTCCACACGGCGTCATGCTCTTAGCTCTGTCATTGGCTGCTGATATAAACAGAAATCTGCACCCAGAAACGTTCCTAACACACCAAAACCATGCAAAAGAGTGAATTACAGGCAGGGGGAGAGAGAGTTGCATTCAAACGCACCACGGCACAGGAGTAGAGGCCCAAAGGCGGAGTTTGAGACGGATTTCACTTGCTCAAGTCTAACGTTTATTTTTTACAGGGGGAACTTCGAACTATACCTTTAAAGGGACGTGAGGCAAGAATTTGAAAAAACCAAACATGAATGTCCCTTTTTTTCAAACTAATGGGTGATGAAGCGCTAAATACCAAAAAAAATAACGTTTCCACCCACGTTTCTCTCCGTTGTATGGAAGCCCATTTCCGCCACTCTGATGAAAAAAAAAAACGTGCTGTATCTCATAATTATGAGATACAGCATGTTTTTTTTTTGCCTTGAACAGGCTGTGTGCTGCATAAAGCTGCAATTCGGTGTCCGAATTTCCCGCGCTGCCCTGCGGACGTGACGTAATTAACGCTACATCCGCCATTTTGATGCAGGAAAAAGACGGTCACGTTAAATAAAAACACTGTAAGCGATAGTTATGGATTCTTCTGCCGTCAGCAAACGATCCAGATCAACTGAAAGACACTAAAAAGTGGAACTACGGAGAAAAAGGTGAGTAAACAACATTATAGCTTCAGTTTGTGCTCCCGTGACGGCTTGGCTCGTGGCTGCAGTTTCCTGAAGCGCCAGTCGCGGCAGTCGCGAGTTTCGTTTCTTAATCTTGCCTCAAGTCCCTTTAATAAGAAACTTGAATTGAATTTTTCAGCTTGTTTTAAGCTGAAAAACAAGTTTCCACTGGTCTAACATCTAGATATTTTTTCTTATTACAAGAAACTTGTGTGTCTGAACTGGTACAGGAGGTCTGAACACAAGTTTTTACAGCTAAAATTGGGAGCGAAAGACACAAAGTGATGTGAAACAGTGTCTTAGTGAGATCATTTACCTTATATGCAAATAAAATATCCAATTATAAGATTCACTTACTAAGTAAGAAATAAAAGACATTTTCTCTCAAAACTAGATTAATAATCTGACATATTCTGCTCTTGTCAAGTATCTTACTCTCAAATATAAGAATCTAAGACTTGGTGAGATAGACTGTTTTTGCAGTGTATTACACGCAAAAAAATCTTGGCCACTTAAAACAAGTATAAAAGGATTTTTTTTTTTGTTGCTTGAAATAAGCAAAAAAAATCTGTCAATGGAACAAGTGAAATTTTCTTACAAGATTTCTTGAAATAAGATGCATTTTTCTTAAAACAAGTTCCTATATCTCACTGAAATGTTTCTCTTTAGATGTCTCATAATCTAAATTATGTCTTATTTTGAGTGTGATAAGATATTTTGATTAGAAAAAATTGGTTTTGCAGTGTATTGTTGAAATTAAGGAGTTTTGCTGCAGATAATGCCTTATATAGAGGCTCATTCATTCTGCCCTCTTCACTGTCATATGGACATACACGGATATATGACTGATCTACACAGCGTCCAAAGGGGTCAGAGTGATGCAGAAATGTTACTGGTGAGTAAATGCACGTATAACTGCCAGAAATAAGGTCCAGGTTGAAAGAAACTAAAGTTATCCTTTAATAAGCCTTGGCCACCCTGTTGTTTTCTCCGGCCACCCCTAAAAGTCATCTCTGCTGGCGCCCCTGGCAGAACGCCGTTTGGCCTTGTGTTACTGAAAAATGCAGGAACATTCCTGGAAAACATGTTTGAATGCAGGAAATCTGGAAGAACTTTTCTTTGGACACAAGCTTCGTAAAGAGCTTTGATTCACCCCCGTATCATCTCAGATACTGGGATTTTACCTGTTCCTGATACTGGTCTCGATGGTCCTTATTTTCTGGTCCCGAGCTCCAGATCCAGCGCTGATTGCACGGTGTTGTGGTTTATTCCAAATGCCTCAGAGACGTGGACGCCACCTCTGAAGAAGAGCTTCTGTTATTGCACAGTAAAGTTTGAAGCCTCATTTGTGAATAGACTTCATAGTGTTGTGCTAACAAAGGTTTCCTGTAATAATCCATTATATGTGGTGGTATGAGCCACTGATGGATGACGGCTCCTGATGCAGCTCCGTCTGAGAGATCGGAGATCACAGGAGTCCGGCTCAGTCTTATATCGTCACCCTTTACGGCCCCAATCTCCTCCAGATGCAGAGCCAAATGTAGAAATCCTTTCTAATATTTCAGTATTTGTAAACAATTTAATGATTTTCTCACACATTCCTTAACAAACTGGAGATCTGCTCACCTTAACTCTTTCATAGAAAGAGTAATAAATGCTTTTGTAATAAATCATGCTAAAAACCAATAGTGACTATTTACAGCTATCATAATGAATATCATAATATCAGAATCATTATTTATTTCTACACCACTGTTACCCTAAAACTCCCTGTCCCAGTTATGTTGCAAAATTATTACACAAATTACAAATGCAATAAAGATAAAAAATAATAACACAGTGTTTGGTTTTTTTATATAATAAATGTCAAAATAGATGGAAGATTTACAGCGTTTATTCCTATTAGCATGTTCAGTAACTCTGGTTATGAGGTTATAAAATGTTGTGGACTAAGTGAGATAAGCTGTGGGGAGCAGGATCATGTTCCCAGTGGAGCAGCTGCTCTGCTCGTCCTTCACTCCCACACCGAGACTCAGGAGGAAAAGCTCTGAGGGCTGAAGGTCAGATTACACAATTACAATAATCCATGCAGTCTGTCAGCAAAATGGCTTTCTGTTAATAATCACAACAATTACAAGGAAAGTTGGGACAGTTTGGAAAATGTAAATAAAATCTGAACGTAATGATTTGTAAATCTTGTAAACTCCTATTTTTTTTTTTACCAGTAAAACATAAACGAGATGTCAGATGATGAAACATAAACATTTAATCTTCAATCTGACAGCAGCAACATTGGTGAAAGGTCTGGACTGCAGGCAAACCAGTTTAGCAGCCGGACTCTGGACTGCAGGCAAACCAGTTCAGCAGCTGGACTCTGGACTGCAGGCGGACCAGTTTAGCAGCCGGATTCTGGACTGCAGGCAGACCAGTTCAGAAGCCGGACTCTGGACTGCAGGCAGACCAGTTTAGCAGCCGGATTCTGGACTGCAGGCAGACCAGTTCAGAAGCCGGACTCTGGACTGCAGGCAGACCAGTTCAGCAGCTGGACTCTGGACTGCAGGCAGACCAGTTCAGCAGCTGGACTGCAGGCAGACCAGTTCAGCAGCTGGATTTTGGACTGCAGGCAGACCAGTTCAGCAGCTGGATTTTGGACTGCAGGTAGACCAGTTCAGCAGCTGGACTTTGGACTGCAGGCAGACCAGTTCAGCAGCTGGACTCTGGACTGCAGTCAGACCAGTTCAGCAGCTGGACTCTGGACTGCAGGCAGACCAGTTCAGCAGCTGGACTCTGGACTGCAGGCAGACCAGTTCAGCAGCTGGACTCTGGACTGCAGTCAGACCAGTTCAGCAGCTGGACTCTGGACTGCAGGCAGACCAGTTTAGCAGCTGGACTCTGGACTGCAGGCAGACCAGTTCAGCAGCTGGACTGCAGGCAGACCAGTTCAGCAGCTGGACTCTGGACTGCAGTCAGACCAGTTTAGCAGCTGGACT